>JANRGW010025559.1:0-29158 GCA_024733675.1 Psilopsiagon aymara
CAGTAACTAAAACATTGGTGTTATCAGCGCTGTTCTCAGGCCACAAGTTAAAAACACAGTGCTGCACCAACTACCAAGAAGGGGAAAAATGACTGCTACTGCTGAACCCATGACACTGGGATAAAATAGGTTCCTTTTACTATAGATCCCAGGTTCCTATTCTTATACTTCGAGGACTTTGTATCTTGGGTTTTTCTCCTTCAGTATTTCACAATGGGCACAGAATTTTTCAGACTCTCCCCCACTTTGTAAGTGTACAAAATTGCACACACATTTTTACATCTGCTAGCAAAGGCAGTGATTTTTAAAAAGTACCTGGTATGGACTGACTTTTAACTGAATACACACAGATATAAACACAAACACACGGAGCAACTTAACATTGCCATTTGTGCTTGAGCAACTAGTGATGGTCTACCCCATAAGCTGTCCTGAGGGAATTTAGCAACCTCATGTTGTCTTACCACATAGAACTTTATCCTCAGGCAAGACAAGACAATATGACAGTTGTAAGGCTGCTTAGAAAAACCATAAATACAAATTTCCAAGAGTTATAAAATGTACTGGTTTAAAACATCATAATTTTCATTCAGAATTTCCTGCAATGTAAGCACTGAAGTTTTCTTGATGCTATAATCTGTCCTAATTCAGGAGTCTCTATTAACATTCTTAATAGTATCAGATTATTCTTAATTTTTCTTTAAGAATTCAGTGATGTGTTTCACATCCTCTGTTCTGCATGAAGCTTTATTTCATATGATACTAATATGTCCACCTTTGTGTGCTTATCTTGGTCACCGCATCATGTATTCGTGAGAGACCTTAATGCATGGGTTTGAGTATTTATACACATATCAAATAACCAAGTCCTGTATGGTCTTTTCATGGTCATCCTACACTGAACTGATCGGAGTTACTTAAGATGGGAGATAGCTAAGAAAGTCAAGATGATGCACAAGCCTGTTTACAGCTTATACTTTTCCTTTTTTATTTTTCTCTTTCTCCTACTTTTAGTGTACCACCGGTGAAAGCCAATGAGAAATCCAGTACAAAGTTTAAACTCATCCCTTCTGAGACGGGTCGCAAACATCTACTTGTGATAAATTTGCGGATATCAGGACCTTTAAGATGGTGACTGTGATTGACTAACATGAAGATACACAATTAATGCTGTGTGTATAAATTGAAAAGATGTCACAAGAAATCTTGTATAAGAAAATAATGAGAAAATTATCAAACCAAAGTCCTTGCTTCCTGTGATAAGGAGTTATGAACATCAGATCACCAAATTTTTACATTGTCATTTTTAATACTGAGGAACAGTTGATTCTTCATTTACCTCTCTGAGTGTCCATGTTGGTAAGAAGAGCATCTTACCTTGTATTCAGAGACTGTTAGTTTGAAATTTGTCTGGTTTTCTTTGGAAATATTTTTTTTGTAACTGCAGAGACATTCATAAACTCATTTTTACACATTCAAAGCCTTATACAGTGGACTTTCAAAGCAGTGTTTCACCTTACTGCAACTGTGGTACTATAAGGCAGCCAGGATGCGTTCCTGGACAAAAAGGAATTTTTTCCTTTTTTGGTAAATTGCAGTAACCAAATGAAATATAGGAAATGTTCAAAAAGAATTTGGGTGGTGCCCAATTGGAGAGCCATTTGACACACACGGAGATAATTGCTCGGCTCAACACACACGGTATTTTGCTCGCTGCTATTTTGCACTTGCTGAAAGTCTTCTTTGGGAATCAAAGAGAGGGTAATCTTAAATTTTAAGTTGAGAAGAATTAGAAACTCTTCACCATAGCTTGTGCATCGCATCAGGAAGTCATCTTTCAGAATTCAGGTTTAGTAAAGCTTACTTAAACCCTTTATGGGAGGACAGCATTTAAATCCAAAAGCTGGGTTCCAAGAACACTGGACAAGTGTTCCAAGTCAACTAGGTGCTGCCCAGTGAGTGACTTGGTTTATGGCATGTAATTGTACACCAGTATGTCAGTCTGACTGAAGATGATCTCTGAAGATGAACTGAATGGAAAGTCAAGCTAATGCTCTATTGCACTTTGGACTGCTAGACCAGGAAGCCAGTAAGATCTTAAAAAGTGCCTGGAGGCAGCATTTGCCTCCAATTCTACCACATAGCACAAAGTACCTGTGACATGCCAGAGGGACTCCTCACTGTTACTTGAGCAGCCCCAGTTCAGGTTGACTATAGACTCTTTTTGTGTGCATACAGAAGGGACTCTTTCTGTGTGCCCTATACAGAAGGGACTCCACAACGTTTTCTAGTAAAGGGTAGTAACAATACAAGTGCCTGAGGATATGATAGCGCAATACTTGAACAATAGACTGAAATTATTCAGTAGACAAATGAAAGAAAAGAATATATTTTCTCTGAAAGTTAGCAAACTGCACTTTAATGTCAAGGGGAAACGGAGGAACAAAATACTTTGAACCATTTTGGATGATATGTGGGTGGAATTGAGCTAGGAAAAACACTTGTGACAGCGTTAAGTCATTAGTCGCTTAGGAACCATGACTACTGCATTCCAAAGGGATTACAAAAGCAGCTGGTGATGCTTTACTGTGGTGAAGGTGTGGACTGGCTGGTGCCAGTTTGGGATGCAGTCCAGTCCAAGAGAGAGGTTCTAGTGGCTTTGTGAGCACCGCTGTGGGTGTGTCACACAGAGGTAAAGGTGGTGGTTGCAGCTAAGACAGAAAAAGTGTTTGGAGATTTAATTACTTACATGAGTAGCAAGGAAGAAGAAAGGAAATCATCATATTCCAGTGGGAGAAATGTGTAACATCTGAAGCAATCACTCTTAAGTACTGAGCACCTGAACTTAAGAACTGGTCAGTGCAGTTTGTCACTGGGGTTGTGTGTGAAGATCAGGTAACATCAGAGGCTTGTGGCTCTTCCGGTTTCGAAGGAATATGAATTAAGGAAAAGAGAAAAGACCAACTAAAGTAGCTCTGAACAGCAATCAAATCCATTTGAGGCAGAGTCTGGAACAAGCTTTGACAGCCTGAACATTCCAGAAATTTCCAAGAGGAGGAAGAACCTCTGAATTATAATGTAAGTGGAGATACCAAGGTTGAAAAAGTGGTTTTAGTTTGATTTTGATTTTATTTTTCAGGCTAGGGCTAGCATGAATGTCATATATGTAAGTACTCTCCTGTTCTTTGTGGTATCAAAAGAGTGTTTCTCAAAACTGTGCAAGAAGACTTTTTCTTTCTTAAATCAACCTTAGAAACAGCTGTTGAAGCTGAACGGCTGCTGCTCTTCCAGTTTGGGGGGCTTGGTTTAGTTGTTTTGAACTTGAAATTCAGACTAAAAGTCTTTACTGAGTGCTAAAATATGATCAGTGTAGCTGCACGATCTTAAACAGCTCAATATTCCTTGCCACAACTATGCTACTTTATTATCTGTACATGTTTAAGCTAGGGTACAGAAATACGTTCACAGCTGTGAAGCTAGACAGGCTTAGAGTTTGTTATGATAAAAACTACTCATGGTTAATAGTTCCGGGGTTCTTTTTGAAATAAAACTTTTGCTGAAAGAGTAGTATGGAGCTGACCAACATAACAGGTAAACAGACATTTGTTTCTATTGAGAGTTTATAATTTCACATAAATCAGGAGGCAGTTGGAGATCATTTGAGACCCAAAAAAACCTTCTAAAACCAACTCACAGATGCTTAGCAAAACCAGAAGTGCCATTAAGCAATCTGGAAGTTAAGTAATCAGGAAATGGTCCTTTTTCCTTCACATGGCTTTTATGTCCCACCACACTCCCCATTTCCTCATCCTTAAAGAGAACTTATTCATGGCACACCTATTATCCTTTGTAGGAAGTTCTTCTTGTCTTGGAATTAATGAGAATGCATTTCCTCTGAGTAAATAATTTGGTATCTCCTCCCATAATTACACTCACCTTGAGTAGGAACATTGGTGTTAGGCATACATATGTTATAGGAACTAGTTAATTTGTCTGACAAGTCTACAGGTATTAATAACAACTCCCAAGTACCTGTCCCTTCTCTCAAATTTCAGCTGACAGCACAAAAAGATTGCTGGTTGTTGGTCTGTTGGGGTTTTTTATGATTAACGTGACTTGGACGTCCTTGAAGAACAAAGTAGAAGTTGTATGCAGTTCTCATAAGCTAAGGGAATGGCAGCTCTCAGTTGTATGCAGTTCTCATAAGCTAAGGGAATGAGTTCTGCATGTCACCTGCTTCCCTTCAGCAGGTACTTTATTCAGGACTGTTTCCAAAAGATACATGCCCTTGTAGGTGTCTGCTCAGATCTCTTATCTGAAGGAAATTTCATATTGCAATTTGTTCTTGTGCTTAATTTTCAATGTTGTCTTGTTCTTGTAATAGTAAGACCTGTTAGAGAGTAATTTTTGAGCTAAGCAGAGGATATTGGGGGGGAAAGGAGAGAAAGAAATTCCCATTACTTCAGAAGGCACCATGCAGAACTCCATCTAAACCCTTTATTTTTTAAATAGTATTTCAGAGATGTGTTATGCTTTGTATCAACAAAATCAGCTCCATCCAAATGGAACTGTGAGCATGGAGTCTACAGATGGGAATTGAAAGATGCACTAAAACTCTCTCAAAGGAAAGTGGTAATAATGGTGTATCTTTTTAAAGTTAAAAATGAAGATGACTATTTAACTGGGCAATTGCCAAGCAGAGTTCTCTCTTGTTTAATGATGAAACAAACATTTTGAAATCAGTTTTCAAAATGTTGCTTTGCAGGGAATTGCTTTTGTTGTTCATTCTTCTCCCAAGAGCATCATGTTAAAGATTCTTTTTTTCAGTCCATCAGTGCTTGCTCACTTTACTTCTTTGTATGTCTTAAACTACAAAGAAAAAAAAAAAAGGTTCTTCCTTTAATTTAATTATGGCACTTTTTTTTCCATAAGTTAAATGTTACTTCCACTTCTTCCTCAAAGATTATGTTTAAACTGTAGTCTAATATGCAGCAATATTGTTTTAGATCTGACGCAGTATTTCACTGCAATGCTATATGGCATGAGACAGACTTGGAACTTCTTTGAAGATCTCTATCATAATAGTGCATGGTGCCACAGGCCTTAATTCAGCCTTTCCATCCCACCTTTTTTTTTTTTTTTTGGTTTTGTCATTACTGTTTTCTTTCAAATTCCTTTAAAATGGTGGTGATCATGTTCCCCCATTCTGTCCCCTCTCCCTCCAACCTCACTGCATTTATGATACTAGCATTAATAAAAGTGATTTGGAAGAATCTTCATCTCTTCTTTTGTTTTATAGACCTGACACCAACACATATCAGCTGGCAGCCATCAGTAAATGCAAGCACACACCATACTGACAGATATGCCAACACTGAGTTGACTGTGAGGCGAGGACAGGCCTTCACTATTACTCTGTACTTCAACAGACCAAAGCAGAATGGAGAGAGCCTAGCATTTGTCACTGAAATAGGTAATACTCCCTTAGCTTGATCCATATTCTCACATAACTGTAATCTTTATCCCTTGTACTTCTCCACTTATTCTATTTAGAGAATAATTTTTCCTTATGTATTTTTAATGCTTTCCTCTGGCTAGTGTGCTCATTAATATCGAAACTGCACAATGGAATGGAAACCAATTACCCCTTCTTTCTGGCAGGACCATCCCCCTCAGAATCTCATCATACAAAGGCTGTATTTAACCTCTCTGAGGTGGGGGCAAGTGGCTGGAGTGCTGTCCAAGGACCCAGTGAGGCAGGTTATATGAACTTTACAATATCCAGCCCAGCCAATGCTGTCATTGGACGATACAATCTCATCCTCCAGGTAACCTCAGGGAACAAGATCTTCTCCAGATTTCTGGGGCAGTTTGTGTTACTCTTCAACCCTTGGTGCCCAGGTAGGTACCAGTGCCTTTGCTCTTGAACATAACTGACCTATTTGCTTTCATATCTGCACAGTGAGCTTGCTGCCTCAAGCTGCCTTTCTTTGGGTTACCAGTGGCAGCGATCTCAGCTATCTGTTCAGAGATCTGGTTTTACTACATTAAAAAGCTGTTGCTGCACCTCTCCCCTCCCTTTTATCCTACAGAGATGTGCTATATGGGGTGATATCAGACTCTTTCTTCAGGACTTGAGCAGATCACTTTTCTGTAGATGAGGGCTGACAGACTTTTGTAAATTAATGAACTTCTCAGTAACATCCTTGACTTGCACCTAAATCAAAGCAAGACTGTTCTTACAGACATTAACTGCAAAGACAATAGCTGAACTAACTGTCTAAGAACTGATAGAGGGCTAATGTGAGGAAGATTGACATTTCCCAGGTCTTTCATCATGGGTTGAAAAGGGGTATCGCTTGCTGCTGGCTTTTTGGGGTTTGTTTGGGTTGTGTTTTTTTTTTTTTATCATTATTTCTGCAGCCTCAGCATAAATCAGAGGAAATGCAAATTCCTAAACACAGATTTTTGCAAACATGCAGTAGTCTAGAAACCTAGATTAGCCTTAAAATATACCATGAGTTACAGGAGCTCTTAGCCAAACAAGTGACTATTATAAAAGATATGTAACCACAATCATCCACTGTTTTCTTCTGTGACCCTATGTTAGTCAAGGGCCCCTACCAAATGTGTCAAGAGCCAATATGAAAAAAGCTGCTACTTAGCTCAGCCTGTCTTGATAGAAATAATTATAGAACTGTGTTCAGGAAACTCAGACTGTCTCTGCAGTCTTTTGGGAAAAACCTTCCCAGAACTCCTTGAAAGATCACTTGTGGTGCAACTTCTATGTAACTTCAGATGGAAATCACAATGCAGGCAAGGACTGAAATATTTGACAGCTCCTGAAAAGCTTATTCAAAGTACTGGCTATATAACATTATAATTGAGAGCATATGAACTTCAGAAAAAAAAATATTTTTCAAGTGATAATTGAAGGACATTTAGATTGCTCACAATCACAAACTCATGGGGCTAGAAGGATTTTAGGAAGTTATCAAGTCCCACACCATGCTCTATTTAGCACTTAGGTCATTCCTGACAGATCTTTAATTCTCTCTTAACAGTCAGCCATTAGGGAAGCTGCAGTACCGCCCCTGACAATTCATTCCAATTAAACACTAGCCTTTCCATTAGAATTTTTTCCTACTAACTAACCCATTTTTTCTGCTTTGATTTCAGCAGAAAACTTGTCATCCTACATATGATAGACAAGAAGAACAGATTTTCTCCCCTTTCTGCCCCATCCTCTTCACAAGAATTTCTGGAATTGATAACCGTGCCCTATTCCTCACCCCCATTTTTTTCTGCCTTAATAATTAAGTTAATTTATAAGCTATATTTTCTCATAAGTAGTATTTTCAGGATTGCTGAGTATTCTCAGTGCTCTTCTCTTTCCAACTGATCCATACATTGACATGCAACACCTGCAACCGCACACAGTTCTCCAGGCATGTGCTGGCTCAAAAGCTTGGGAATCAATAATGACTACATTATTTAAAAAAACAAATCAAAACAAAACAAAAGTGTGGACAGCCATCACAAAAATAGACTTTCTATAATGTGACATTCTTAAAATAAATTACACAATCTATGTATTTGCAGGAAGGGAAGGATGGGATGTTCCTATAGGAAGGTAAAAAAATTGACTCATGAAAAGCTGTTTTTAGTATGCATTTCCTGAAATCCTGAAGCTTTTAGAAAATAATTTTAAAAATTATGAAATTAAACACTGAGCTAAGTACTCATTGCTACCTAAAGAGTGATCAAAACCTAAACATCTGCTTTTATAGCAGCTACATGTTGTGTCATAGATTAGGGAACCAACAAGTAACAATAAAAATCAAGGTTAACAGACTATCCTAAAAACATTCTTGATAGCACTTTCTATTAAGCAAGTAGACATTTTCATTTAGGAATCTTAGAACAAGACAAACATGACAGGAAAAGAGAGGGAAATGTCATCTGTGTGATTCTTTTCAAATGTCTATTTTAATTATAACTACCCTGAGAAGGCAGATATATCCAGTGAACTAGCCTGGACTTTTCTCCATCTTCCTCCCCAAAAAACCAACATACAGATAGGGGATATTTAGGTAAGAAAGACTATAATAGAATTAGGGAAAAAGTTACATTAGTTTAATGTGGAATCCCTCTCCCCCCCAGCCATATACATTAGCAGGCCTTTTCACTGAGCTGTACATGTTCAGGGAGCTATAACAATGCATTTTCCAAATAGCAGTTTTCCCCCTTGCTAAATCAAGATTCAGATGTTTTTGAAAGG
This sequence comes from Psilopsiagon aymara, assembly GCA_024733675.1. NCBI lineage: Eukaryota > Metazoa > Chordata > Aves > Psittaciformes > Psittacidae > Psilopsiagon > Psilopsiagon aymara. The sequence goes on from JANRGW010025559.1 coordinate 8,282, forward strand.
CTGCTAGTATTCTCAGCCTTAAGTGTAAAAGCATGTCCAACTTGGGTTTCAGGTGACGATGTCTACATGGATAATGAAAATGAGAGACAAGAATATGTCCTAAATGAAAATGGAATAATCTTTGTGGGTAACGCAAAGTACATTGAAGCAAGAGGATGGTACTATGGGCAGGTGAGCCATAAGGAATTAATTTAGGCTCTTATTCTGTCTCCAATAGCATTTTCTTTTATCATTACTTGCCTCTCTAATTGGCATGCCTATTTATATGGAGACTGTACAAACCTGGCTAGCCTTGCTTGTGGTTTGCTCACTGTGTGCCTGTCAGGACTTTTGTGTGAGCAATGGCTTAACACAGCACTGAAGCTAGGACTGACTTCTACGTGTGCTTGAAGCTCATGGTATAAGCATGGACCTCATCTGTGACCAAAGCACCGCAAGTGACAACACACCATTTTTGTAATACTGCGACAAGGGGCTAGAACAGACACTGACATAGAATCATAGGATGGTTTGGGTTGGAAAAGACCTTTAAAGATGATTCAGTCTGACCTCTCTGCAATCGGCAGGGACATCTTCAACCAGATCACATTGCTCAAAGCCCCATCCAGCTTGATCTTGAATGTTTCCAGGGATATAATTCAAGAGAATCTAATAACTGCAATGAGAACAAGCTGGGCAGTTTTACTTTAGTGATTTCTTCTGATGGCAGAAGGCATCCTGCCAGATTTTTTCTTTAAATAGTTAGCCATGTCTTTAGCCAGTATCACACTGTGAACTCCACACTGTCTTTGTGCCTCACTGTCTCTTTCACCTTTGGGCTGGAATATATTAGAAAGGAAGAATCATAGAGTGGTTTGGGTTGGAAAGGACCTTAAGATCATCTAGTTCTGACCCCCTTGCCACTGGCAGGGCCACCTCACACAAGACTATGTCACCCAAGGCTCTGTCCAACCTGGCCTTGAACACTGCTAGGGATGGAGCATTTACAACTTCTTTGGCCAAGAACTGCAGTAGAATTTCCTCTAATTCTCTTTGTGAAAATGTTTTCTTTAAAAAACTATCTTATTTGATCACAGTTTCAAGATCATCTTCTGAACATCTGTCTCACCATGCTTGATCTGAGCCTGTACTACCGTCAGGATCCAGCCATTGATGTATCCCGAAGAGGAGATCCTAAATATGTAGGCCGAGTAATCAGTTCTATGGTAAGAAATGGACAATTTAATCTGAATTACACATGTTTAAGCAGAAAGCATTAGTTTTACCACTGAAATCCAGCCACCCGCACCTTAAACAATATAATTAAGTACATACGGTGCATTACACACAATTGATTTTGTGCATTCTGTCCATTGGCCTACTTTTAGATCAATGGAAATGATAATGATAATGGAGTTCTCCTGGGAAAGTGGCAAGGAAGTTTCCATTCAGATGAGAATCCATCCAGATGGGATGGTAGTGTGGTAATCCTCCAGAAATGGCGTCAGGACAACTACAAGCCTGTTCAGTATGGCCAGTGCTGGGTTTTTGCAGGCGTCATGTGTACAGGTAAGCTTTAAGAAAAGAGGACTGTAGTGAAATGGAGGCATTTGTAACCTCTGGTTTTATCAAAACTATGAAGCAATTAATTCTACAAGAGGAACAGTGCTCTGAAGACTGCAAATGCTGAACAATCACAAAATGTTTAGATACGTAACTTTGTTTCTCAGATATATGCAATCATTAAACTAAAGCTCTCTGTGTGTTTTGTTTGTGTTGCTTGGGAGTTGTTTGTTTGGCCTTTTTTGTAGGTTTTTTTTTAAATTATTTTTTAATATATTTCAGTTCTAAGGTGCTTGGGGATTCCTACTCGTTTGGTTTCAAATTTTAACTCTGCCCATGATGTGGACAGAAACCTGAGTATTGATAAGTACTATGACAGCTCTGGAAAGAGTCTTAATATCGGCAAGGATTCCACGTGGTAAGTATGATTCTTTTTTTATCTCACCAGTAATTAGAGAGAGGATTTAAGAGACTTAAAAATATGAACACCAGCAGTACAAAAGCAACTGAGAGGTGCCTGAATTAATTTTTTTTTTTTTTTTTAATACACCCATTTGGAAAGAAAACAATCTTCATGGTTTTGAGATAACAATTCAAACTACCCCATTTTTTGCAATCCCTGTTCTCCCAAAATTGCAATTTCCTTTAAAAGTATGTTTCCATTGACAATATACCAATTGCCAAGGCTCTTTTAATTACTGGTACCTAACAGTCTGTTCATAATAATGCAGCTGTGTACCTTTCATGCTCTGAACTGGTTTACTGCTGTTGTAACTTCCTCTCATCACCACTATAGATAGATTATTTGGACTTTATCTCAGTACAGCTATTTTAAGTTTCTATTTAAACAAAGCATTTCCCACATTTGAAGGTTACTAAACTAAATCACTAAGTATATAGAAATATAGAATAGTTAGGTTTGGAAAGGACCTTAAGATCATCCAGTTCCAACCCCCCTGCCATGGGCAGGACACCTCCCACTAAACTATGTCACTCAAGATTCTATTCAACCTGGCCTTGAACACTGCCAGGGCTGAAGCATTCACAACTTCCTTGGGCAACCCATTCCAGTGCCTCACCACCCTTACAGTAAAGAACTTCTTCCTTATATTCAACCTAAACTTCCCCTCTTTATGTTTGAACCTGTTACCCCATGTCCTATCACTACAGTCCCTAATGAAGAGTCCCTCCCCAGCATCCTTGTAGGCCCCCTTCAGATACTGGAAGGCTGCTCTGAGGTCTCCACGCAGCCTTCTCTTCTCCAGGCTGAACAGCCCCAACTTTCTCAGCCTGTCTTCATACAGCTCCATATATCCACGACTTCAATCTTTCACTTATAGTTCATATTGCTCCCAAAGCATGCTGCCAACATCTATAGCCTCTCCTTCACTGTCCTGAGGTCTACACCTCAAAAGCAGCCAGTAAACCTATCCTTTGAAGGAGGCAGTGAGCCGCTGTAACAAGGCAGCTTCTGTCAGACCTTAGAGAATTTAAAATAAAAGAAAAAATCCTTACTGCTTTCAAACTGGAAATTTGTAGGGATCTATAGTGCTGTGTTTTCTAGACACTGTTCTTTGTCTCCAGGGATTATCATGTCTGGAATGAAAGCTGGTTCATTCGCCCAGACCTGGGAACTTCATACAATGGGTGGCAGGTTTTGGATGCGACTCCACAAGAACAAAGTAAAGGTAGCAGGAGAAGTTCTCATCATGACTTAACATTTTGTCTTCAAACTGAGCATGACTAATGAATTTTTTTTTTTTTTTTTCCCATGTTTTAGGATTATTTCAGTGTGGCCCTGCATCTGTGATAGCCATCAAAGAAGGTGATGTAGACTTGGATTATGACACATTATTTGTGTATACGGAGGTGAATGCTGATTGCAACAGATGGATTGTATACAAGGATGGAACTAAGAAAAGAGTTTATTGTGATACCGAAATAATTGGCAGGTTTATCAGCACCAAAGCTGTGGGCAGCAATTCCCGTGTGGATGTCACCTATAGTTACAAATACCCAGAAGGTAAAAGAGTTATCACCAGTATCTCCTACTGAATTATTGGCGCTAGGCTAGGAGGAGTAACCAGTTTTGTTTGATTATTTCTCTTCCTTCAGAAAATACTTCTGCCCTTGTTCTGAGACTACTTTCTTAATACAATGGGTTTTATATTTCTGGGTTTGTGTATTTAGTACTGTCCTTATTAAGACACAATACAGATACAATTTAGTCCCTTACAGAGCAGTATAAAATGTAATACATACACAAAACAGGGCTATAATATACATTTTACTGCCCAAGGCAGACAAACCCTCAAGCTGTGATACCAAAAAGCCTTAAAGCTGAGTCCATTGTGTGTCATGAACTGCAGGTGTGCAGTATGGGAAGTTATAGAATAATAAATACTAGTTTACTGCCATATCTGACAGGGGAAGCAGGGCAACAACCAAGCCACCAATCCAAAACCTTAAACTCCTGTCCTAGACATCCACCTCCCAATAGACCTCATGCTCAGTCTTTCTCTGCAAATAACTGTTTTCTTGTTGTGTCTATTCCAATTCCTCATGTTTCCTTTTGAAGACTCCATTACATCCCATTCCCAAGAGAAGTGACTAATCTCCACCTCTGACTGTATAAATTCACAAAGTTAGGCTCTCTTGTGCTCTTGCTCTGACATCCAGTCATCACCTTGCCATTCAGTTATGTGTTTGCACTCCTGCTGGACTTGGCCTCCACACTATTGGATTCTGGAAACAAAACAATAGGAAATGGCAAAGGACGAAGTGCCATTCATCTGTACTTCAGAAAAAACACAACAAAGGTGAAGAACTGCATGGCCATATGTTTGCAGGAATATTTTTATCTTCCCTCAAAATCTTGTACCTATGTCTTTCCATCTTTTTTAAAATCAGGGTTACAGAATTCATATATTAGTTTGCTTAATGTTTGTGGCTCAAAGTCTTAAAAAAATTGGAAAAAAAAAAAGGAGGAAGATATATTTAACTTTTTTTAATATTTGCCATTCAGAATCAGTGGCCATATTTCAATACTTCACTCCTCAAGGTTTTAGTGCAACCATTAATACAGAGACTGATTATCATCAGATTAGCAAAGTAACACCACATTACTGTATGTTCTGACCAAAGAAAAAGGAATCCTGCATCCTAAACAAATACAAATGCATTTTATTTTATTTTAGTGATTTATTCACCTTATTACAGTATGTTTATTTTTCTCTTGCGAAAAACCTGATCAGAGGCCTAATAAAAGTATGGGGAACTTTTAGGTATTGCAATATTTCTGTGTGATGCAGAGCTGACACCATGTATCATTCTGAAAGCCTTTATACAGAGAAGGAGCAATAGCAACAAAGTATGAATTTTACTTGGTTCTTTCCTTTGACCAGGTTCTCCTGAGGAAAGACGAGTTTATAAAAAGGCCTTGGCCAAGATATTTGGACCAAACATCACAGAAGGACACAGAGAATCTTCAGGTGAAAGGCCCTCAGAGAATATTAGAAACCCTGGGATCTCTGGGAAATTCAAGCTGGCTGAACCTCCAGTATTTGGCAAAGACATTACCCTGATCTTAATTCTCAGTAACCTATCTTTTGACCATAAGACTGTGAAGGTGGACATGAATGCGTCTGCCATCCTGTACACAAGGAGAGCAGTGGCAGAGATCCTGAAGGCAACCACTTCTGTGGATCTTGGTTCTAAACAAGGTAACTTTTAATGTCCCTAAGGAGCCAATATAGCTCTCTTAGCTACATGAAGTTAACTAGAAGGAAGAAACATCAATATCATATCTGTATCAACCTTGTAGTGCATCTGCTGTTCCATCTCTTTATAGTATTTTTATGAGCACATTTCATAAGATACTTTTTACTCAGAAAACTTTGACTAGTTCAACCAGGAATTGAAGGTCTCATGAAATGTTATATAGAAGGCTATATTTACATTCTAGCTAACATATATATTATATATATAATATATGCAATCAATATGATATAAGGATGTCTTATATTCTGTTCTCTTCAATAATTTCAACACAGTAAGTCTCTTTTCTTTCGCATTCTTTGAGAATGTAATGATTCCTAAATATATGTCCAAATTCCAGGGAAACATATCCGATTAAAGATCCCTTATTCTTATTATGGAAAATATCTGACTACTGACAAAAGGATCCAAGTTACTGCATTGTGTGAAGTCAACCACATGCATGGGGTAAAGTTGCTGGTGGAGAAGACAATCATTTTAGAGGACACAAACATTATCATTAAGGTAAACAATTCTATCTCTGATGCCCTGAACAGACAGAAAGAACTAAAGAGTGTTTCTGGAGCTCAGATTTTAAGATGAGAATGTGGGGATAAATGCATTATTTTAAGCTGCAATTCCAGATGTTGCTTTAAAATTCTGCCTGCGTAAATTCAGAAAGTAAGAATGCAAGTGAGCAATTTCTTTGCCTGAATCTTCCCCCTGTTCTTCAGAACAGCTCTGTTACCTTCTTTCTTTCCCAGTCACATGTTCACAAAACTTGTTTTCATTTCATCTGTGCTCTAGTTATTGGCAAGTGCTTGTGTTGCCTTTGAACCGCTTTGCCTGCTCACAAAATATAGACTTAAACCCTTAATTCTAATCTATGTTAGGGACAGTTTATATTGTTTTAATGTTTTAACCCTAATCAATGATGTGCCAAAATAATTTTTTAAAAAATAAATAAATAAAAATAAGCCCCTTAGCAACCTAAACATCAGACAGGTTTAATGAAATGTCTCCACGTAGTCAAGACTATTTACTGAAATAGTGCACAAAATATTGCATGTGGCTTGATAGCACTGTTTAGCTAACCCAAGTCCAGCTTCAAGTACTGAGAAAGGCATACCAGTTGTTAGTTACATTTCACTGTTCCTACCAATATCTCATTCAGCCTCAAATCTGAGAGATGTTCTGCTTGCAGTTTGACTGAAGCCTGACTCCAAAAAAGTGTGAAACAGTGAATGATTACAAATGTGTCTTTGCCATTTAGATTCCTCGGCGGGTTGTAGTGAACAAAGCTGTTTCTCTAGAGATCTCATATGCTAATCCCCTTCCTGAACCTGTGAACCGCTGTGTACTGCTAGTGACTTTGATGAATCAACAGGTCAAGATACAGTAAGTGAAAGCTGTAACATTCACTCAGTGCTCTGAACATGACCCACAGCATGTCTAGTTTCCTCAGTCAGAAAAAAAGTCATTGATTTGAATTGAATTGTCTTTTTTGCATTTTCTGTTTATGAAAATAAAAATGCTACCGAATATATATTGAGATACTATGATTCCTCAATCATGTTTTATCTTTTCTAAGTAGGAACTTATTTAACAACTAAAACCTGCTAACATTCTTCTTTCATGGGCAAGAAAACAGGCATGTCAAAGTCTTTTCCAAACTAGTTGATTCTACAATTCTATATGTCAAATTCTTTTGGTTCTCTGATATTTCTTCTACAGCTTGACTTTGTGTATCTATTTGTAGATACAGTACCCTAGCACTATAAAAATAAGTCTGAGTTAAAGAAAACAAGCAAGATACTGCCATAGCTCCCCTTGTTTCAGCCCAAAAAAGAAGTTGCTCTGTTCTCCTTTAAAATAGGAGAAAAAAACTAAGAGCAAAATGTTCTACTACTTTTTTCTTTCCTTCTGGACTCTCCTGCTTTATGGATTAACTCAGTGCTGAGTAGTTCATATTTCCTAGGAATTCTTTTATTATAAAACAACCTGACGCTGTGACTCTGTAAATATTTGGACATATTCCATAAAAATACATAGAAAACATTATTCTAGGGAAAGACAACCAATTTAGGCCAAGAAGAGACAAAATGAAGAACCCCAGTCATTAGAAAAATCATATAATTGCCAAAATGGATACGAACCAAGCAGCCATTGGACAGAGTGCTGACCTTTGACATGAGAGTTTTCCTATTCTCAGATTGTGTTGACTATCCAAACTCGCACCCAGCCCTAACAAGGCATGACGTAGTGCTGCTCATTTCTACCAGGCTATTCAAGAATAAATGAAAGCAGTACTATCTTTTCTCATTTCCTGGTCTGCACAGAGCCTCAAACACTAAGTAATTCTCAAAACCCAAGGCTGGGAGTCAAGTAACTGTAGGTGCCCCCATTGTCATGCACTTCTGCTTCTTGGGAATCTCAAGGTAAGACAATGCAAGCCTGAATTAATTGAGTTTTTTTCTTTTTTTCTTCAGTCTGGCACCACTGGCACCAAGAGAGAGATCAAAAATTTATTTTGAATTCACACCTCGCAGGACTGGGCCCTTACAGCTGCAAGTAGATTTCTCCTGCGACAAATTTTCACATGTCAAGGGGTTTGTAACCATTGCAGTAGCATCTGCATAATGCAGTGGAATCAATCTCCTGTTTCAGCATTAACCTGGCAGGACATCTTCTTCTATACAGGGACAGTAATGACAGCAAGGAACTTACCACAAAAGTTGGTGACCTCTTACACTCCAATAGGATCAAGTCTCCTGCTTTCAGAGTGCTTAAATCTGTAGTCTCTAATTGTTTGGGGTTTGTTGTTTTGTTTTTTTTTTTTTCTCTTGTCTAGAAAATTGAAGTCCCTTTCTGTAGAAATAGTTTCACTGTTTTATCAAATGTCATTGTGCTAAGCTCCTGGTTTTGACTTTTCCATCAGACTATTAATACAGTCTCTTTTCAAGTACATTCTAATTGTCAGCAATAAATAAATCTATTCCTAGAACTGTATTCTTTTTTAATGAATTGTACGTTCCATGGAAACATTATGAGAAATCACAAGATTGAGGATGATCCTTTTTCCTTCACTTCTCAAGCTTTTTACCTAAAGAAGTAGAAAATTTAATTTCTGTATTTTGTGACACCTATGAATGTATTATTACTTGTATTTTGTGACACCTACGAACTCTCTGAATGGGGAGAAAAAAGCCTACAAAGACTGGGAAAAGTAATGTTTGGGGTCCATGACAACAGTATTTCTGTAACCTGCGGACACAGGACTGTCCCAGAGTGGACCACACATACACACATTCAAGTAGTTAACTTAATTTCTGTGCAATGTGGCAGAGTCCCAAGCACCATGAAACACAAGGGGAGGGCCTTGCATTAATCTGGAAGTTCAGCAACAGACAGTAACTAACACTTTCTGCCCACAAGCATAAGGTCACTGAAGAGAAGGAACACATTTGTCTTCAAACCTTCCCAATGTAACTCATTCCCAGGCAGCCCCTCCTCCACACTTCTGGCACGGTGTTTGCATACAGATGCCTCTCTTGCAGGTTCCTGATCCTACACTGCTGGGTACCAGGTTTCACCAGAAACTCACTTTCAAGTAGCCTTAAGGATTCTTGATTACTGCAAAGCAGTATCGCTTCTTGAGGGACCGCTCGGAAAGGTAATGACTGACAAGACGCAGTAACCACCTGGCCACATTGCTTAAGTAGGGTGTGAAGCAGCAATGGCAATGATGTACAAACATCAAAGCCCAAAGATTTAGATTTGATGTCAGATGCATAAAATGTTTAAAGCAGAATTAATAAGGCCAAAATTCTGAACCACAGAGATGTCAGAAGTTCGATATGGACAACTTTTGTCAGACAGGTGATAATATTTCAGTCTGACACATCCAGACATGAGCACAAATTCTTAATGAAGATAATGCACAAGAAACCATAATAAAACTTTAGATTCTGCTTTAAAAATAAATTTAAGCCACAGGTAGTTAGTTTGCCCAGGTTGCTATCAATCATTATACGAATTTGTAAACAAAACAGAAAACAGCGACAGAAAAAACACAATGTAGAAGTGTAGGGGTGAGGAAAGTAAGTGACCACCCCTTCCTCCTCAGTACAGTCCATCAAAAGTTGGGAACAGTGCGCAACCTCCTCTCAGGACCAATTGGCAGGGCGTGTTTCTAAACAAATCATGACAGAATGAGGGAGGAAAGAGCATGCGTGAGCTTCATTGCCAGTGGAGAAGAGTGTCTGAAATTTGAGTGGGCAGGGCTCACACAGCACAAGAGCTCCATAGCTTCCTTCAGGGCTGTCCTGGGTTCAGCAGTAGCAGAGGCCTAAACCATGACAAGGGCTCAGCTCAAGATGCCATGCCAAATAGCTACAGAGAAACTACGTATCTGTGTTAAGAACACCAAGCTATAAAGAAAAATTTTTAAGAGCAGAGGCTGCCATGAAATCCCTGGTACACAGGTGACTGCATAGTAATAACAATGTCATCTCAAGTAGGATGTATTGCTTCTAAGAAAGGCATATTACAGGTAATCATGTCAGGAACAGATCATGAGAATGTCATAGCTCTGTATGCTTCCAAGAAAAAATGAATTCTATGCAGTTATGTGAAAGGTCTTCAGGCAGACCTGCCTTAAAAAAACCTCAAAAAACTCGTTTATGCTATTACGAACTAATCAGATCACTACGTGTCCCATACATCCATGCTGTACGATAGGTATATTTGTCTATACCTGCCCTCTGTACATACTGTCAAAAACCTAATCTAGCACAAATGAAACCATCAAAAATTAAGCTTCTTCTGTCTGCTTCAGACTGTATTTCCTCATTAGGTCCAATTTGGGATATTTTCCTCTCTTAGTAATTAAGACATCAGGATACTGTTTATCATCTTGCCTCAGGCCATTCACCAGTTTTAAATTAGCATAATTAGGATCAAGACTGTGCAATTAAAGCCATCATAAGTAGATCTCACGTAGGACATTACTACAAAAACAGTAACCACACTGCAACCACAGGTCACACCCCAGCTGTATAAACTCTAAGTTGTGCAGTAAAGTTGAGTCCTAAACCTTTTGTAACTCATGCTGGTGGAAGAGGATTCAGAATGCTCTTGCACACTTTTGTATCCTTAACCTGAACTACGCACAACTGTAGAGAAGAAGAAAAAAATGTTAAGCCAGGTAAATAAAAACCAGGCTGATTGCTCCAGATATCACTCTTTCAATACAGATGAGTGACATTTGCTGAGGAAACAACATAAATTACATCTGTCTGTTCTCTTGGCTGTTTAGTTCTTCTTAGGTTAATTGCATTTATGGGTTATTCTACTACAACTACCAATTTTCCTTTTTTTTTTTTTCAATAACACCAAGAAAGTTTTTCTTTTTTCCTGTAACACAGAAAAATAGAGTAAGAAAGTATTTTTCTACCATATGCATTAACTGGTCTATACAGTGCTTTTGCAGCCACATAATCAATATTTTTGACTAGTGATTTCGGCAAAATGCCGCACAGAAGTTCCAGGCTGTAATCCCTCTGTGACATCGAACTGAAGTCTGGCCTCAGACAAATCACTTGATGGCCTCTGGACTCCCAGTTCACCTCCTAGAGCATGCCTACAATTAACCTGTGCTATCTATGTATGACATTGCACTTGCTCTGACTCTTCAGCTGACTGGAAAGGTATCTAGTTAGAAAGATGTATAACATAACACACACACATGAAGTCTATCTAGAAGCTGCAAAATTAATATAATCTCAAATCCCACCCTATTTCTGTAGTAGAACCCTATGGATTTCCTCAGATATGAACTTCATTAAGTGATTAAAGGTGGTGCTAAACAAAGTCCATTGGTCTGTAAAGGGTTAACATGCTCTAGTCATGGTAGGAAGTTTTTGTCAAGTGAAATTCCCTTAGAATATCATATTGGGCCTCTTCATCAAGGACTTTAGCAATAGGAAACAGGGTGATGGGTTTAAACTTAAACAGGGGAAGTTCAGGTTTGATATAAGGAAATCCTTTACTGTGAGGGTGGTTAAGGCTGGCACAGATTGCCCAAAGAACTGGTAAATGCTTCATCCCTGGCAGCATTGAAGGCCAGGTTGGACAGAGACTTAGCTGACATGGTCTGCTGTGAGGCATCCTTGCCCATGGCAAACGGGGGTGGAATGAGACGATCTTAAGGTCCTTTCCAACCCAAACCATTCTATGATTCTATGATTCTGTACTGGGGAAAGGCACTTCTTAAACACATGAATTCATAGAGGGTTCTGTATTTTTTCTGCTTTGTTTTTGTTCGCTGCTTTGTTGTTGTCATTTTTTTAACTGATCAAAGATAAAGAAAGGCTGAAAGCTTTTGTAACAATCTGTGCTTCAGTGTCCCATTTTCAATAGTGTGCAATCTACCATAGAATGGTTAATGTTCGAAAGGACCTTAAAGCTCATCCAGTTCCAATCCCTGCCACAGGCAGGGACACCTTCCACTACAGCAGGTTTCTCCAAGCCCCGTCCAACCTGGCCTTGAACACTGCCAGGGATGGGGCAGCCACAGCTTCTCTGGACACCCTGTGTCAGTGCCTCAGCACCCTCACAGGGAAGAACTCCTTCCATATATCTAACCTGAATCTCCCCTGTTTCAGTTTGAACCCATCACCCCTTGTCCTGTCATTACAGTGCCTGATGAAGGTCCCTCTCCAGCATCCCTGTAGCCCCCTTCAGACACTGGAAGCTGCTCTGAGGTCTCCATGCAGCTTTTCTTCTTCAGGCAGAACAGCCCCAACGTCCTCAGCCTGTCGTATGAGAGGTGCTCCAGTCCCTGATCATCCTTGTGGCCTTCTCTGGACTCGCTTCAACAGCTCCATGTCCTTCTTATGCTGGGGACACCAGTGCTTCAAGTAGGGTCTCAATACTACAAGTGGGCTTCATTCTGATACAATCGAGCAATCCATAGCACTGCCTCAAGATACACCAGTCCTAATGCTACCATCTGTCCTCCACTGGTTATCTTTCTCCAACAGAGCATGAAAAAACACTTACCTTCAAGCAACAAAACTGAGATACAAGATATGCAAGAAGATAATGTGCAAGTCCAACAATGAAGATACTAGCCTTTTATTCATCAGCTGTCATACAACATTTCCAGGATTAGGCATACACTTGCTCATGAGTTTTAATACTTCTTTCTGTATAACTTTAAAGCATTCTGGGAACTAGGGATCTCCCCCAGAAAAAGAGCAGGAACACTGTACAGCAGAACAGCCTCTTCTAAATTTTTATAAAATCTTATCTAAATACAACAGCTTTTTTGATTCATTTTTTAAATGAAAGATGAATTCCCTGAATGGATGTTTTTTTCTGTCTCTGAAAGTTGCCTGCATGAAAGATATGGCAGCTGTTCCTCTTGTAACTGCTTATTTTACTAGAGCATGTAACTCCAGCCACATAATAAAATTACATTACACAAGCTGAAAAGATGTACATGTTTGAAGGAATAATGTTTTAATTAACTTGCCTTGTGTCTTTCTAGCCCTGAAAATAGCAAATGTCAACTGGCAATTCAAACTAAATAAAGCTGCACACCACACCTCAAATTATAGCAGCACCGAAGCAATCTTGAGGAGAGGTCAGGCCTTCAGCATCACTCTGACCCTCTGAACAACAGTGCAATCTGGGGACAACTTCACCTTTATTGCAAGCACAGGTAATTTCCCCACAACACTCACATCCAAGTCACTGCAGCTCCAAAACACAAGTGCCTTACAGCAATGTGGTCCATTCCTGAACCCTTAAACTTTGTCCCGTATAAATTCCAGATTTGTTGTGCTTTTAGGCTTAGGAGCTCCTATTTTAAAGTTCCATCTGTACCTCAAGGCAAAAGACAGTTAAGGCAATAATTAATAGAAAGGTAGAGGCCATTCTCATTCTGCGATCATTCACTTTGTGATTATTCATTTTATGATCTCCAAACATTTTTACAACTCCACCTCTCTCAGATCACAGACCACCCACCCCCACTCCTAATTCTCTGCTTCACCTGCTTAAACAACCCTTAATTAACTTCATGTGTTCCCTATTATGAGAATATCTATGACTCCATTCGTAAATCATATCTTCCCCAAACAGCTTCTCAAAAAAACTCCCTGGCAGCTATTAACTCTTAATTAAATGTGTATTAAAATGTGTGGTCCACCCTGCCTGCATCTTTTGTTTTCAGGACAACAAGCTCATCTAGAATGATTATGTGTGTACTCACCTTTACTGGGTTGTGCATGTAACAGGTTACAGAGATTCTCTGGATCAGAGTGCAGCTAGTTTATGTTGAATAAGCATTTTGATCTGACACACCACAATCTCTCAATGGAGTCACCAAAAAAATACAGAATTAAGATCATCACTGACTCCAAGTTTGTCACCCACAGCTGTCATTAAGAATTGCTGTCCCTCTTCCCTCTGGCAGGACCATCTCCAGCAGAATCACAGCAGACCAAAGCCATATTTAACCTTTCTGAAGAGGGTGCCAGTGTCTGGAGTGCAACCCAAGAGCCCAATAAGCCTGGCTGCATGAACTTCATGATATTCAGCCCAGCCAATGCTGTCATTAGACGATACAAACTCAAGCTCCAGATTGTTTTGGGGAACAAGAGCTCTGCAACACTCCTGGGCCAATTTGTGCTACTCTTCAATCCCTGGTGTCCAAGTATGTTTTGATGTATCATATCCTTCAAATAACTCTTTGTGTCTCAGTTAGGAAATCTGGGTGTCATGGTAAAGCATTCAACTGATAGTCACAGCTACAGAAAGATTTTTTTTTTTTATTCAACATCAAGGATTAAGTTTTTGCCCCTTCAGTGCTGCAATGCATCAAAGATTTGCTTGTAGAGTAAGAAATCAGAGGCAGGAAATATTCCAAATATTTAGTCTACATTTCCCCCCCCCCCCCCCCCCGATACTCGCATTCAGTTATAAACAAGCAGTATCTACCAATAAGACACATATTGAGATTAGTGAAGGACAGGAGCATAGTCAGTTCCCCTTAAAGGAACTTCGTGCTTATATTATTCACTCACTAAATGATTATGGAGTCCTAAGTGTGAATGCACAGGCAGCCTGACTTGCTCTCTGAACTCCCCTTCAAATGAGATTTTCACTTACAGCAAAATAACTTTTTTTCAGTCAGTATGTCTCATTCTGCTTCTAGATGATGATGATGTCTATATGGCTAAAGAAAAGGAGCAACAGGAGTATGTCCTGAATGAGAGTGGAATCATATTCCAGGTCAACCATTAAACGTCAATTTGCTAAAGTCTCTTTCTTCTATCTTTCTTCTATATGCAGAAGTATCATTCCTACTTTTATCTAAGACAATATCACCTTTAGAGATACATTATTTATGTAGCTGCATGAATATACACAACATTCTTTTTGAAGAAGTGGTAAGTAAAAGTCTTTATACCCCAGTTTACTCTTTTAATGAATATTAAAAAGAAAATATGAGGAATTCCAATTTTAAAAGGCGATTTGATCTTTAGGACATGAGAAGTGTTAATTATTCATAGGAAAACAGAACATGGAACTCAAGAAATTATTCTATTATCATCTAAACTAAGTGCATTTGGTTTCCATGAGTTTAGGAGAACATGACTGCAACTGGTCCTATACAGTAGTAGAGCCACAAATGTGAAAATAGCTATCAGCAACTCACAAAAAAAAAAAGGGGGAGGATGGGGGGGGGGAAGTTAATTTTGAAAGAATTAAAATGAGTTTACTGGAGGGGAAAACCTGATTCCCATTGGGCAGAGACAGGAAAAAAACACAGCTGATGTAATTAGTAAGTTTTTCAATACTCTGCTGACTTAGGTGCTCAGTTTCACAAGGCAGCTGCAGAAACAGCTACCTGTACTGTTTAGTTTACAGAAACTACCTAAATACTTTCTACTACAACTTTTCTAATTTAAGGACAGCAAAAAGTTTTCAGCACTTATATGTAACTTCATTGCATTTTAAATACAAATGATGGACAAGCTTAAGGTGACAATTGGGAAGATATATTGCAAGAAAAACTGACCAAGCTATCACCACAGCAAAGGACCCCAAACTGTATCCTCTTCATAAGGAGAAGCTGCAATTGATGAGGAGTATTTACAAAAGCTTTGCTAAGCATAAATACAAGCAGTTTCCCAAGGAGAAAATTAATGTCTGTGGGGACACACCCTAAAATGCTCTCCGGCTTTGCAATCTCATCCCCTACTAGTCTGAATCTATTCTAGATCTAATAGGCAGTAGTAGTGATCAGAAACCATAACCAACACAGGCAGTCAGTCAATGCACTGGTCCAAATTATTTTTGCATTACGCATTTTAATAAAAAGGGAGTTGGGGCGGGAGGAATGTTTGAGTGACTTTTCTCTTAGTCAGAAACTTCTTACTGTACTACCAGGAGTACTGGTCAAACTTGTCCACAAGACCACATGAAAAAAAGCAGCCTATGACATGTATTTTTGTTTTGCACTGGCACTAATGCCAAAGTTGACTCTTACCCACACCTGCTGCCACACACTTCACCCACCCCTTTATATGTACCCTAGAAAGTCATTGAGTCTACCCTCCAAACTCATGCCACAAGAAGTTCCACCAGTTTCCTTTCATGCAGGTATCATAAAGCAGACAGAAAAAAATGATTTTTCTGTTTGCAGAGGGAGATACTTTGCAAAGTGTTCAGAAAGCACAGGATTGGAATAAAAGGCTCAAGACCATAGAATCAGAAGGATGTATGAAAATTCACAGTTAACAGTTACACATCCATTTTCTACAAAGCTACTTAAAGTAGATCATCATCTTCAATGAGGAAGGCACCATGCCACCCCTGTCTAACTCCCAGCACGGTGTTTATTTTTTCCTTGAAGAGTTAACAAGCCAAAATGGCAAAGATCTGAATGTTCCTAAGAGACAATTTGACTTTTTCCTCCTGACAGCACATAGTACTGTCCAGCAACGCAGTCCAAACTTCCCCCAGAAAGAATGTTTCACAGACAAAAACTGACTTTGCGACACAGATTAAACTGAGTTTTCATTTAAATGGCTTTGATTTAAAGCCAACAAAATCTTCAAAACATATGAACTACTTTATTACACCTATTACAATATTTTGCCACCAACTCATGCATTTACAAGGGACACAGGAGCTTGTCAAAATTAGTCAGCCCAGAAGAATGGAATGAAGATTGAAAAGGACATACACACACACATACACACATACACAGAGGAATTCAGACTTCTCCAGGCGAAGGAGAAGGGAAGAGGTAGCTTTGCACCCATCAATTAAGTCTTGCAGCATCTTGCAAAGTCAGGGTATGCAGTCCTGCACTAACCTCAAAAATGGCCTTGCGGTAGTGATGGTATTTCAAAAAAAAATCTCATTAAATCTTGCAAGAATGCAGACTGCCATTATATTTAACATGCAGTACAGCCAAGTCATTCAAATTCTTTCAGTATTTCAGTATTTCTTCATAAATACAATCCAAGAAATTATTTCAGACAGTTTGTACATAAGCTTGGAATGACCTCATCCTAATTAACTCTTTGTAAAGGAAGCTTGCTGTTCAAAGGAAAATCAACCCTAAAGCTTGTGCCAAGTTCCAAGCTTTGCAACATTGTGGGCACCGGGGTTTCAGGCTGTCAGCATTATTAACTGCCCTCAGCAAGCACACTCAGCTCAGTTTCAGTGTTAAAATGCAGATCTGGCCAGCGCCATGTAGAAGAAATACACATTCTTCCTGTGTTGGACATAAGAGAACTATTCAATTGAACTAATTGTTAATACAGAGAAAAATGTGCAAGTGCCCAAGGCAGGATTTAAATTGCTTTTGCCAAACCTACAATCTTCATTTAGCCCTTTGTCAGAACTCAGTGGGTGTTGGTGGAGTAAAATATGGCTAATTATCAGCATTTTTCTTTATAAATACACTGTTTAAATCTTAGCATGTCCAAGAGGCTGATGCAGCCCACATTCCATTCAGATCACTCAAAAAAATCAAGAGAGCACTGGCAGACATGACACATTCATACTACGAATTGGCCTTGAAAGATATTAATAACAGTCTCAAGATGGTGAATGGCTATCCCCACCATTCTGTTCTCCTGGTCTAAGCTTCCAGAGCCTTGATTCAGCCAGTTAATTAAACTACTACTCTTTTACAGGTTAAAAAAACAGTTACTTTAACACCTGGTATCTATCACTGTGTACCAAATGCACAGGGTACTGATCGCAATAAAAGACAAACCAGAAGTAGTCACAATGTAAACATTTCTTCTTCCTCGAAAGAAACAAGAAATTCCACCAAAAAGGAAAATTTACATCTAATTCATGGATGTGCCGTGTCAGAACTGAAATGTAGACACAATAAAAGGGAAAATTACATGTATGTATTCTGTTATCACTACATTCAGAAAGAGACACAGTTATTAAATATGCTCGGGTAATATTTTAAGCTTCTATTTTTACAGGCAATAAAAATCAGATATTTATGGATTTATGTTTGGACCTGTAAAACACCAAGAATTCCCAAGCACTATAAAGATAATAATGCAGTAATACCCAGCCAGGATGGATACTTTACAGGATCCTATAGGTCACTTTTCCTCTTGATTCCTGTGAGTATGTCAGGGGTGTAATGGATGCAGAACAGTGACAACACTTACTTAGACTTGGATGATTTTTTTCAAAAGAAACAGTGAGTGTAAAAAGGGTGCAAAATCTACTCATGACATATAGCCTTTTAAATTACTGAGGACTAAAAAACTATCAGGAACTTCAGAGAGTCCCAAACAAGGCAAAATGGATGACAGTATAACAATCAGTGAAATTCAGCTTGGTAAATGCACAGCAGGAAAGCAATTTTTAGTATGCCATCACACAGAGCGTTACATCACATCAGCCTTGTCAACTGCAGAAGGAGACCTCAATATCAATATAAATAAACAGCCCAACTGAGACTACAGCCCCTTGTGTTTCTATGATTCCTACTAACAATATTAGACTGCAAAGTAGACAGGAAAGGACTACTACAAGGAATATTTATCATTAATAAGAGCTCCCAGAATGGTATAAAATCTTACATTATCACAACATAGCCTTGAAAATCATCAACTACAAGATAATGCCTCACTTGCTGGGGGTGAAGCTCATGCACATTCTTCTGAGGCATCTGGCATTGTGTGCCACCAGAGGATAGACTACGCTGGATGAACCTCCATCCTGATCCAGTTTAGCAAGTTGCACGTGTTTCTGCTTTTGTTGCATTTTAGAGACAAGTTTAGGTTTGGATGTGGTTAACTGTGATTAAGTGTTAACTCTTACTGAATCCTTATAGCAAAGAAAGGAATTCACTTAGTTGATTTCATGGATATTGGGTATACAAGGTTATGCATGCTAACACTGATGTTATTGCATCTTCAAGTTCAGAGGTTTAAATCAGCACAAGCAGAATGTTGGCCGATCACAACTGCATTGTTTAAAAACAATGTCACACATCAGAAGCATGATTAATACGTGTTAAATGAATGAGCAAATTATGTTCACAAGTAGCACCTGTGCAGGACAATGGACCGGAATCCATATTATAATAAAGGACAGCTTGAGCTTATATGCTTTGACTTCTTAAATAAAAGGAAGCCTGAAAAATAAACCCGATTTCAAGTTCACTCTGTGACTGGAGAGATCACAGAGAAGGACTTACAGGAGGGGTGGATTTTGCAGGGGAAAAAACCAAACCCAGTCTTTTCAAAAGAATGTCATAATGGATGCTTATTCTTGGAGCTCCCACAGAGGTAACTTGCTCCTTTATTGAGCCAGAAATATGTAAGTAATAGCTATGTGGAAAGCGTATGAAAGAATCACCCTTCAAACAAATCTGCAAGACAAAGTCAAAAGGTTATTGAATTTGCCCTGTACAGTTCGGATTAAAAAAACACAAGCCAACGCCTATTTTTCTGAAGTGTCTGATCTTCTTTGCTGGAAGATCTATGGGCAACAGCTTTGGAGAATCCATACAGTCACTGTATCTGAAGGACTGTCAATCTGACCACATCCTGACACAGAACATAACACTATCAACAGACAATGTCGTAATGAAGTTAGGCAACCAGTAAGAGAGGAGAACCTTTGTGCAAAATTCCAAATACAGTTATGCTGAGTGCATGGAAGAAATACTACTCCAAAGTGTCAGTGTAACTACCTTTAAACCACCAAAATATAAAGAATACAACTTCTTGTATGTGCACATCAGAAATACCTATTAACACATCTGAAAGTTAGGATTGCCTGCACAGAGATACGCAAATTGCTGGTTGCAAGTTACAGAGTAAACCAGCTGAACGAATCCAAACTCAGATTTTCACAGTACACTTATAATTGCAAGATACAGAAATGGCTGCACCATTTTAGTGCCATCAGTAAGGAAGACCGTGTCTTAGGCTTGCCCTTACCAAACACAAGTGTGGAATCAGATACAAATGGCAGTTAAACTAACACGTGAAACAACTGACAACTAGAAAAAAAGTCAACATTTGAGAACCCCATATTTCAGACAGAAAGAAAGGTGATTTACAAGTAGGAAATATCAGCACTTCTGCTAAATGTTTTGAGCTCTGTAGTGGCCAACTCATTTCCTTCTCTCAGATCTTGGATACAAAACCTCAGGTATCTAACCTAGGATTGCAAATCCTCACCAGACGGAATGCCAGTACAAGCACTTGAGCACTGGATGCAAAAGTGTCTTTTGACCGCTAACTTTTTTAGTAGGCTTTTTTAGCCCTTTCCCTTGTAATGAAAGATACAAAGGAGCAATAGGTAGCTCTTTGTTCGGTTTTCAACGTGCATCCTACCTAACGAATATTTCTTGCAGTTACCAAGTTGACCAATAGACGGCACTATCCTACACGCAGCCACACGTGCGTACCAAAAAACTCACCGTGCAAAGAAAACGGAGGTTTGATTATGAGCACAAACCAGGCATTAAATACCACACGTAGCTGTTTATATAAAAAAGTTGGACATTCATTAACATCACACATTTAAAACTGGCACTTAAAAATGTCAGATGGAGAAGTCTGAGGTTCTTAATTACTTCTTTGCCTCAGTCTTCAATGGCAAATGCTCCAACCACACTGCCCAAGTCGTGAAAGACAGATGCAGGGACTGTGAGAACGAAGATCCTGGGCCCACTGTAGGAGAGGATCATGTTCGAGACCATCTTCAGAACCTGAACGAGCACAAGTCCATGGGACCTGACAAAATCCATGTGCGGACCTGAAGGAGCTGCAAATGAAGCTGCTAAGCCACTGTCCATCATATTTGAATCAGGTGAAGTTCCCGATAACTGGAGAAATGGAAATATAACCCCCATTTTCAAGAAGGGGAAAAGGGATGAGCTGTGGAACTACAGAGCAGTCAGCCTCACCTCTGTGCCTTGGCAACATCCTGGAGCAGATTCTCCTGGAAGGCATACTAAGGCACATGAAAAACAACAAGGTGCTTGGTGACAGCCAGCATGGCTTC
>JANRGW010025560.1:0-17368 GCA_024733675.1 Psilopsiagon aymara
TCCAGAGGAGGACCATGAGGATGATCATGGGACTGGAGCACCTCCTGTATGAAGACAGGATGAGCAAGTTGGGGCTGTTGAGCCTGGAGAAGAGAAGGCTGTGTGGAGACCTCAAAGCAGCCTTCCGAATTCTGAAGGGGACCTGTAGGGATGCTGGGGAGGGACTCTTCAGTAGGGACTGTAGTGATAGGACAAGGAGTAATGGGTTTAAACTTAACTATGGGAGGTTTAGATTGGATATAAGAAAGAAATTCTTTACTGTGAGGGTGGTGAGGCACTGGAATGGGTTGCCAGGGAAGTTGTGAATGCTCCATAGCTGGCGGTGTTGAAGGCCAGGCTGGACATAGCCTTGCGTGATATGGTTTAGTGTGAGGTGTCCCTGCCCATGGCATGGGGGTTGGAACTAGATGATCTTGAGGTCCTTTTCAACCCTGACTATTCTTTGAATCTATGATTTATTCTTAAATGTGATCAAGGTCATGCCACTCCTCCTGTTTGGAATTTTGACTTGTGCTGTTAGTACACTTGTCTGGTACTGCAGCTTTATGGGAAAGGGCCTTTGGTCTTTTTATTTGCTTTCTTTTTCTTTTTTGAATGCTGTAGGGTTTTTTGAAAGTACTGTTTCAAAAACCATCAAATGTCTGCTTCTCTGACATCTCTAGGTATGTGGGAGGGGCTACCAAGCCTCCCTCCCTTTCTTCCCACTGGTCATTGTGGCCAGTTACTTGCCATCATTAGAACTGAGTTAGAGGAGAGATCAGAGAGGCTTTTTAAACTGAAGTGTGTTTAAATTTTTTTCTCTGTAGTAAAAGTTAGTTGTTAGTCCCAACTGCACTATTGCTGCTGTTTGTTTGGCCAGATTTCTTGGCTTCAGAAGTACTGTTCATTTTATGCATCATGAGGAACTGAGCTCAGTCCCACCTGGCACAAGGTGACTCTCCAGTTGTCCTGCTGCTTCTTTTTATCTTCTTTATCTTCAGGTAGAAAAGAGGAGTAAGTTTCCAGTTATGATATTGCAAAATACAGTTACTGTTCAAACCTGATGACATTTCTGCTAGAGCAGAGGAAAGATATCTCAGCTGTGGGCCACACACAGCCTCTTCAACCAAGTATCTTACCTGTTCATTGCTGCCTGTTCCCAGGGCTCTGCAGGTAAACCCACCAGGCAGACTTCCAGCTGGTTTATTTTAGTGTGTGTTTTTTCTAGCACTTGAATAGTTCTCCTGATATGGTCTGTAGCTGCTTAAAGGCACTCCTGATGGAGACACCCCCCCCCAACCACACCACCCAACACTCAATGCATGCTGTAAGTTTTTGTTTCCTTCCTGTTACAGCAGATATGTAACTTGTACTTACAAATGATATAATTTATTTCTAAACTGAACTTGGAATAATCTTGCCTGGGAGAGCTGCATCTAAACAAATACTACCAAAGAGATGTGGAAAAGGGGCATAAGCACAGGGGAATTACTTGACTAGTAAATTATAGAAGTTTGGTGTGAGATCTGGGAAAAAAATCTATCTGCTGCTTCTCTCAATTTAGTGTTCTTCCCTTCAGCTGCGCTGTTCCTACAGAATGCAATTATCTCCTGCTATCTAGGGACGGTAGTTGTTTAGATATGAAGTTTGTAGTTCAGTGTTTTAAGACTGCTGCAGTCTTTTTTTTGTACAGTGTTTTTTTCTTTTTTTTTCTTTTTTTTTTTTTTGAGAAATACATATATTTGGCCGGTTAAGAAGAGATAAATGTGGAGTGGCAGCACTGTTTGGAGACAGTGGGGTATGTTCATTGTCCCTTCAAAAAAGGGACCAATATCTGATCTCTTTAATGGGAAGCTGAAAACCTTTTCGATTGCTTATGTAGCAAAGATTCAGTGTTATGATTGCTTGGGGTTTCATAATGTGGTACAGCTCCAACTGTATAAGGATCCTTTTGTGGCATTTTAAGCTGGGTAGAAATTGAATGTTGGTAATTCTGGTGTTGTCATGGGAATATACTGCATCTCATCCTCATAATTTCATTAATGGGCTTCAGAAAAGAATAGTGTATAAATCAGAGATGCTCAGAATAGAAATTATGAACAGAGGTCTTGAGAGAATTTATCAAAACGGAATTAGTCTAAGAGGGAGGAATTCAGAAAGGTGGTAGACTTCTCATGGTGATAAGGCAGTATTGCATGGGAAATGTGTGAAGCAAAAGGGTTAATCTCACAAATTAGAGCACCTTCAGAATGACAGTAGGGAGCAATATTGGCAGAGGATTACATAGCTGAAACAGGCAAGGATTAGAATGAATCTTTAACCTTGCTCCAAAAATAGTTGTTGTGGTTTAAGCCCAGACGTAACTCAGAAAAACCACGCAGTCTCTCTCTCACTCCCCACCCTTCCTGCCCCTGGCTCCCGGAGGGATATGGAGGAGAATCAAAAGAATGTAACTCCCACAGGCTGAGATAAGAGCAGTCCAGTAACTAAGGTAGAACACAAACCACTGCTGCTACCACCATCATAATAATAATGATAAGGGAAATAACAAGGGAAGAGAATACAACCGCTCACCACTGATACCCAGCCTGACTGATCAGTGATCTAAACCTTCCAGGTAGCCGCCCCTCAGTTTATATAGTGGGCATGACATGCTGTGGTATGGAATACCTCTTTGGTCAGTTTGGGTCAGGTGTCCTGTCTCTGCTTCCTCCTGGCTTCCCCTCCTCCCTGACAGAGCATGAGACTCAGAAAGTCCTTGGTCAGACTGAACATTACTGAGCAGCAACCAAAAACATCAGTGTTATCAGCGCTGTTCCCAGGCCGAAAGTCAGAAACACAGCGCTGCACCAGCTACTAAGAAGGAGAAAAATGACTGCTGCTGCTGAACCCAGGACATAGTCAAAAACCAGACTACAGTGGCAGGTGAGTCTTTGAGAATTGGAGAGGTCAGGTTGCATGATAGATTGGGCCACTGCAAAATATCAGTCTGGCAGAGACCTGAAGCAGAATGATTCAAGTAATAGTGGTGAAAAAATTAAGTGAAGAGAAACTGATCTAGGATTAAATGTGCCAGCTCAAGCAGATGGTTATAGCACTGGCTTAGCCTCCTGAGTCTGCTCAGAAGATACAAGACCAAGGGCTCATGTATTCTTGCCTGAAAGGGATGATGCACAAGAGATATTTTCACAGTCTGAGTTGGAGTGAGTGGGTCTTGTCCATGAAACACAAGTTCTGTTAGAGCCTGCATGCTGTGGAGCCTGTTACTAGGGTACCCTGGTTGCAGAACAGTAATATATTCAGTTTTAGTTTAAGTATCGTGTGACCTTGAGTGTATTATTTTTTTAACATGTGCCTCTGGTCTCCAGCTGAGATTAATGAACTCTTTCTCAGACAAGTGTAGTAAAACTAAAACCCTTCAGTGCTTATTTTCATATACTGGTGAGAGTGAATTTATTAGCTTGGACTGAGCACTGTGGGGTTATGAGATAGTTGGCATTTGTTTAGAGGCAGTTTGTTAAGCTGCCTGACTCAGATTATAGATACAATTTTGTGTTTGCCTGCAGAATCTTGTGAACACCTTTTCTAGCATGCTCTCACCTGTCTTTACCGGTGCTGTTATTCACACCAACAGGATCAAATATAGCATAGATACGTCCTGTGCTGTAATCACACCTTTGATTGCAGAAGAGACATAACCTGGAACCAGTGAGTGAGGGTGTAAATGCAGTAGAATTCTTACTGAATTCCTAAAATAAGTGGAATTACGTCAGAGGTAAATTTGACGTATTGGGACCACTAAGAAGCCGAAATCAGCCCACCATCCATTTTCTGTTTAATTTGTTATTCATTCTTTATTGCAGATGTTTTCCATCACTCCTCTCAACTGTGTCAGATGCAGAGTTAGCCATTACTAATTATAGTTACAGACAAATAAATTTATATTTAGTCACTGACAGCTGAACTTGGCAATTTATTAGGTTTGTGGGACCACTGCAGCACCCAGTCAGGTCAAAGTCAGTAGTACTTATGTTTGTTTCAGCATGAAGCACTTCACTGAGCACAGAAGGTGCCTGTGACCTGGGTGTGCTGAAGCCACTCTTTTAGATTTGTCTGTGGGCTTCTGATTGCATGCTTCGTTTCTTTCTGGTAGCTGTAGACTGGGATGTGCTCTGTGGCTGAGATACTTTGCTTGAGTCCTTGGTAAACTCTGCTCTTCAATCACTCTATTCAAGTGGTGTGTAACAAGATTTTGTATATACTGATTCCTTTCTGACATGCTCTTTGTATCATTTTTCTTTGGTGAAAACTTTTCGTGACAAGTGCTGAATGTGAATCTGCATGACTCAAGGTGGGGTTGTGGTGGTTTTAAGTCTCTTCTGTACTGTGGATCACCATGACTTTGCTGTAATCTTGCAAAATTATTTTGATGACCAAGAGCTTTTGGGGGAAGGAGGAGAAGATAACATGGTTATTGTACTAGGATGCTGCTTCAGAGTATGTTTCAGGAACTCCCAGCTTCTCTGTTTTTCTGGAATTCCCTCTGTTGTGGATGAGGTTTTCTGCCTCAAAGGATAATTCCATTGGAATAATGTTGAATTCTCATGAAATTACTCTTCCTACATGATAAAACTAAAACATGTATAGTAAAAAGCATCCGTACTGGAATTGTGTGACTAGAAAAGTAGTCTCTCTTCCTTCTTATTCTAAAGCACGTTCAGCTATGCTTCAATCCTACTGACAAAGCTTTCATTGAGCAATTTTTGTAGTCTTACAATGATGACGCTTCTAAGCTGGTCTGTGAAAATGCTTTGCTGTCCTCAGAAAACTTTTCCCCAACTGTCTTAATGATAATTTTCTGAATGCAGTGAGGAACCTGTCCTCTATTCCATGTTTTATTGCTAACAATATCATATACTTGACATTGTAGCATGTCTAAGGAGATTGCATCCCAACAGTTTTTTTTTCATATTTCCTGGTTTTTGTTTTGTGTGTTTTGTGGTTTGGTAGTTTTGTGTGTGTGTGTGTGTTTTGGTTTTTTTTTTGGTAGGTAGCCTCAGTCTTGTTGCTCTATGTCCTTTCTCTATTTGAAATGAGGGATCAAAATCCCCATTTCACTTCAGCTGAAGCCTTACTGGTGTTGAGCGTAAAGTCAAAGGATCACTACTCTTGTAGTCACATGCGCTTCTTTCCCAGTTAGCTCAGCTTTCTGGCTTCTGTACAGCTGCCTGGTGTTGTTGACTCATGATCAACATTTGATTCGCCATAACCAGCAGACCCTTTTCTGCAGTGCTGTTGTCCTTTGCTTTTTATCTTGTGTTCCCACTTAAGGGATGTGCATTGTGCCATGGTTCTTTTCAGTACTTTGTTGTTCTCTCATAAGAGAGGCTGAGCCCAAGTTCCTAGCAGGCAAGAGCATTACTGTTATTTTACTATTATGACAGTGATCTGCTACCAAGGAGGTAATGGAGCTGTGGTTCAAACTCAGATACAGTAATCAGAACTGTGTGTGCTTTTCTTACCTCTGTCAGCTCTAGAGTCATCTCCCTAACAGGTGGTGGTATTTTGATATATAATTTGGTAAGTTGTTTAGGACTGTTGAATGTTATGTACATGGTGTTTAATAAATCCCATGCATCAAGGCTTCTGTTTGTTGTCAGCAGGAATTTGGAGAAGGAAAACCACCATCTTAATTACTTGATTCCTGCATCATTGCTTTTTACCTTCTTCCAAAACATGGAAAGAAAGAAGCTCTGGGGCAACTAGTAGTATAACGTCACTCAACTCTAAAAGTTGTCTTAAATGTCACTTGATGTGGCTTATTCAGATACCCAGCATAAAAAAGATTACATTTGGTATCTTTTTTTTTGGCAGATCAGATTACTAGGGCCATCTTAGGGGACCGTTATCTGGATCCTGTTAGTATATGTGCGAGTACTGTACTTGATGGCCAGTAGGACTTACAGACTTTATTACTACACTTTAATGATTATCCCAACAAGGTAAAGTGAAGTTGAAGAGAATTTTGTAAGTCAAAAAGTATTCTACAATTCCCTTAGGCAGAAAATTGTTTGTACAGGCTAAATTCCTATTTGTGGATCTACTTTTTAAGTATGTGGGTGCCTGTACTCGTTACAGAGTTCAGTTGCACAGCTGAACAGTAAATGGAATGCAGTGGAGCAGAACTGTGCATATGTGGCGTTTGAGCAAGCTATTAAAGATTGAGCTATTAAAGTCTGTGCAGAGATCCTGATTTACAGCATATGGAAGTTGATGGAAATATTCCAGTAACTGCAGTATTTGCCATATAAAACAACAGTAGAGGTGATTTTGATTGTACAAGGATAATTTACCATTTTTAACCTTTGAATGCTTAATTTTGCAAATATGACATTCTCTGTTCCGTATTCAGTTTCAGAATTAGTAAGCTGTCACGGAGCAGTAGAAACACAAGAGTCAGCATTAGATTAAAAGGGAAATCATGTATACCATTATACAGATTATTAAGAACAAAGCAAATTATTTTAATTAGTAATAGTTCATATTTTATTTGCTTTATTATCAGCAAAGAACTAAAATATCAAGTATAAAATATAAAATTAAGGAAAGTACCTGAAAAAGATTGCTTACTTTAGTCTTGAAGTTGAAGCAAAATGCAGAGTCAAGGTCATGGTGTTAAAAGAGCTGGGTGACGTTATATCTATCCAGGGGTGTTAGGGAAGCTGGCTGGTATTGTTGTGAGGCTGCTCTCTGTAACGTTTGAGAAGTCATGGAGTCTGGAAGACGTACCGGAAGACTGGAAGAAGGCAAATGTCATCTCTGTTTACAAGAAGGGCTCAATGAAGGGTTCAGGAACCCATCAGTCTTACTTCAGTCCCTGGGAAGGTTATGGAATGAATCCTCCTGGGGGCTATCACAAGTCAAATGAAACACATAAATTGGAAAAAGCCAGCATGGATTCACCCTGGGGCAAATCTGCTTGATAAACTTGATCGCCTTCTATAAGAAAGTAACCTGCTCAGTTGATGTGGGCCCAGTGCTGGACATTGTCTACCTGGATTTCTTCAAGGCTTTTGATACAGTTTCCCACAGCCTCCTCCTAGAAAACTGATGCATAATGGTCTAGACAAGTGGCCTGTGTAGGGGGTCAGGAAATGGCTGCACACAGAGGGTGGTGGTGAATGGCTCCTTTTTAAACTGGAGACGTGTCGCTAATGCAGGCCCCCAAGGATCAATACCGGGACCAGTGCTGCTGTCCTGGTGGACAACAAGCTTAGTATGAGTGAACAGTGTGCAGCTGCAGCAAATAAAGCCAGCAGGATGCTGGGTGGCATCAGCAAGGGCATCACTAGCAGAGATAAAGACGTCATTATGCCATGTACTCTACACAGTGCTTGTTGGGCCACACGTGGAATACTGTGTTCAGTTTTACTTCCCGCTACACAAAAGGGGTGTAGAGAGGCTGGATAGGGTCCAGGTAAGGGCCATGAAGATGACCAAAGGATTAGGAAGCCTGCCATGTAAGGAAGAGCCAAGAGAAATGGTTTTCTTCAGCCTTGAGGAAAGAAAGCTCAGAGAAGCCCTTAGCACCATGTTCCAGTATTTAAAGAGTGGCTACAAGAAGGCCGAAACTTTCTTTTTGCAAGGAGTCACACAGAAGAGGCAAGGGGCAATGGGCACAAGTTACTTCTAGGAAAATTCCAACTGGACACCAGAGTAAATTTTTCACATTGCAAATGATCAGCCACTGGAGTAATCTCCCCAGGGAAGTGTTGGATTCCCCAACACTGGACATTCAAGATTTAGCAGGAGAGGCTGTTGGGTCACCTTGTCTAGACCATGCTTTTGCCAAGAAAGGTTAGACCAGATGATCCTTAAGATCCCTTCCAACCCAGTTTTCTACAACATCACTAGAGTAATCTATTGTTTACTAGCTTGTTATAATATTAGACAAAAATCTGAGAAATGATTTTGAGACTAATGATAACTATCTCCAGAGAAAACCAGAAAACTGCCTCCAGACCACCAAGGTATATTTGAGTAACATGACTTTAGAGTAAGAGTTGCACACACCAAAACAGAACAGTTCTGTAACATTCAGTGAGAATATTCACAATCTCTTCATGTGCAACTGCATCTTACAAGAAGTAAAATAAACTACTTCTGCAAAAGATCTCTGACATCCAACCTAATTCTCTGCATCTCAAGACAAGAAAGCTTTGCTATGTCATAAGGACTACTTTGTATATTCAGAAAGTTGCCATTTACCTTCATTCCTGGTTTCGCTATCATCAGGGTTACTTTCACTATCTGCTTCATATCCTTCCTCTTCAGCAAAAAGTTTAAGACTACAGCACTGCGATTCTTCAGTTTCTTCAGAAATATCTCCAGGCTGTGACACTGACTCCTTTTCAATGTAATGGCTCTGTACAACACATCAAGCACATTTACCATCTTTGGTCAGAAACCCAAGTAATTTAGAACTTTCCAGATGATTATTTTCTCCAAGCCCACTGGCAAAACAAACAAATTAATCATATTTTCAAGGAACTTGAGATACTTTTTAAGAATACTTCATTCTTACATTAAAAAAAATGGATTCTGCAGAGATGGATTTTTCTTCCTAACTATCTAACCAAAGCTTTGGCAAGCAGACGGACAATGCATTAAGAATAATTGTTTCCAAAATCACTACCGTCATAAACATGCATCTTGGCATTCACTTCAAGGTGAAGATAGGTCTGCAGCACTAAGGTAAGTTAAAAATCTGTCTGAAGCCCTCCCTTTGAAAGTTTGCCACACTGTCATTGTATGAAAGAGTGAGGAGAACATGAGGTTGCAGGTACGTCCATAAAGTGTAACACAGCTTGCTCCTTTTTGGGGCATGACTTATTTCAGAGCAATAAATGTGGTGACCATACCAATAACCAGCATTCAACTTACATGCTTATATAGAGAATCAAAGAATTAATCTTCCACTTCCACAGTAACTGTACTTAAACATGTCCTCTTGATTTTAAAAACAGACCCAAACATAAACCGGACTGAGCAAACCTTGCAATGCTTACAATTCCATTACTCAGTTGGTGTTTCATACCTTTTCTACTTTTTCTTCAGAAGGATCCAGATTAGCAGTAAAAGTACCCAACGCAACACGAAGCAGTGAATCAAACAGAGGCTTTGCCAAGTCAGTTTCTATCACTTTTGATAGAGTAAGTTGCTCTCTTATTTGAAGTAAGATATCATCCACACAGGTATTCTGCGTTTGAGGGGAGACAAACATTTTGATTCATGTTATTCTGGTTTGGCTAACAGAAATGGTCTAGTACTTTCATTTAAAAGCTTCCTTTTCCACCTACACTAATCTGAGTTCTCAGCTAAAGCCATTAGACTTCATCTAGTCTCTTGCAATAAGGAAGATTCATCCTATTTGTCAGGACAGAGATTTAGTTGGTTAAGCAATCTGCACACTGAGAAAAGTCTGCCAACATGCTGTCTCCCAAACACTGCAAAGGAAAGCACAATTTCAAAAACAAACACCTGTTTTAAGTTCACAACGTATTCAAACCACACCACAACATTACCAGCGGTCAGCAAGACAGGTGGTGACATGTCCAAGTTCACAAAAATAAGTGGCCCAGACAGAACTCCAGATTCCAGTTCTCTTCTGTACCTAATACCTGCTGCTTTTGCAATAAAGCGCCAAGTACAATTCAAGACAACAACGAGAATACTGAACTGCAGTGAAGGTGTCTTCTGTGAATTAACAGCTTTGTGGAACACTGAATTAGTTCACCTGTAAGGCTTTAGTTTTTTTTCAGGTGTCCTTTCAGTCCCTGTACCCTCTTTCTCAAGCACCTTGTTTGCTCAGAACTATCACCAAAAACATGACATGAGCATTGCGTATAATGCTCATGTCTTCCTACACAGCTCTCCTTCATTGCCCGTGTCACACATTCTCCACTGAATACTCTTTCAAAAAACCCATGTCTCTCCCACTGTTCAAAGCCCATCAGCCCAGACAGCCATCAGAGAATTTGAGACTGGACAAATGGACTACACAAGGGAAAACAGAAAAAGCAGAATGTAGCTGACCAGAAAGAAACATTCAGATAGTCAGCTGGCAATTCAGAATTGTTGACATCCACTACTGCCTTTATGGTCAGAGGAAGCCATCCCCTCCTCTAGTCAGGACCACTTCAGGCAGAAAATGCAAGCAAAGTGAAAAACTCATCCAGCCTGGATCAATCTACCACTCCAGAACGCTCTCTCCCATCCCCAAGCAGCAGGAAATAGGCATGACCAGGGATCCAACCCGAAAGAGTAGAGGACAAACATCATGCTGCAGAACAAGCAAAGATGTAAAGGATCCCTACCAGCATCTCACCACATACAAAAATTGACAGGTTATCACGTGGGAAGATGCTACCTCAGAAATCACAATGGCCAGTTTGTTCATCAACCCACTCCCATCTTTCATGCCTGCTGACCACTACCCCTAACTACTAAGCACATCATTTAATTGCATGCTTTCAGCAATACACCAAAAACATTCGTACCATAATAGGAATGTAAGCTTTTTTCACCTCTCAAACAACTTTGACTAAGTCACTGATAAAATATTATCGTATGTAACACACAAGTAAAGTAAGCTAAGGGAAGTTTCACGGTACCTGGTGAAAAAACTCCACTTCCATCTTCTGCTGCATGGCACTTGCACTGTGTAGGCAGATTGTCAGCACAGCTTCTAGAAGTCTGATACCCTGAAGTGCCCATTCAGCCTCTTCTCTTACAGAAGTCTTTATCCCTTCAAAATTGGCAACTGAAGTAACTGAAGCATGTCCCCTACTCAAAGAGCCATCACATGAGACACATTCAGGCACCAGCTGTTCTGCACCACCAAGCCTGTCAGAACTATCAAGCTCCAATCGTGTCACCTCTCGGCTTTCAGCAAGCTGAGAGTCATCCTTGCTGAGAAGCTCACCACAAGGACTCCCATATGAATTTTTGCTGCTTTCACTCAATACTCTCACCCTCTTTTCTTGCTCCTTTTCCTTATTTTTTGCAAGTTCCTGAATTATAAGAATTAGTAATCTATGGCATGCTTCAAAGCCTCCAAGTCTATGGAATTGTCTCTGGAAACCTGAACTACACAAATAGATGCAACGACACATGGACCAAATATCTGCAGCCCTGTGAATATGTTCCAGAGGAGGCAAAGTAAGGCTTTCCAGTGACAGATATGGTAATTTTTGGCCTAATGGCTCACTAGTTGTACTATCATATCCTGATGTATCTTCCGAGTCATTAGCTGAATCCAGATCACCATCTGCTTCTTTACTTACACATAAAAAGGCAACACAGAGGAAGAGATTGATTGTGTTGACATGAATGTCTTGGCTCACAAACTTTTTCTTTTTTGGGTAAGCCTCTTTCAGGCCAGCATAAAACTTGCTCAGGCTTTGAGGAACTTCGGAAACAGCGTGCTGGCCACAAAGAGAAGCAGGCAAGATGGATGTAGATTCTTGTTCGCTGTTCAGACCTTCCAGCTCTGCCATTGTTTGGTCTTTCTGCTGATCACCAAGGCAGAGTATCAAAGTCTCTAACACTTTCAAAGAATGGCTTCTCAAAGCATCTAAGTAATTTAACTCAATCATTTGATTCACTCCATTACAACTCAGAAACAAGTCTCTAATAACCCTGCAAGAAAAAGCACAAGAATTACCTTATAAATCAGCAACAAATTCATGTGGTTCAGATGACACAACCAAAAATAACCCTCTATTCTACATACTTAGGTAACACTAAGGACAGATCATATTTACAGTAATTTCATTTATAGCTTATAAATGTACATTAAAGAGAAAAGCAACTTGTTTGCAGTGCTCTAGAATCCAAAGTAAGCACTATCCATCTGGTAGGAGAAAATTCAATTTTTTGTAAGATAAAAAGGAGGAAATAAGCCTCTGAAATATAGACCACAAAAGATATAGGATATTCAAAACATTAGAAGATCTTTAACTAACTTTAATTATGACATCTGCTCTTTAATGATACTTTCCATACCTTTCTATTAGCAATCAGAGCTAGCAAATTTCTTTCAGTTCTATGACTTCACCAGAAAGTAAGAGATTCCTTCTCAAATATCTTGAAGACTTAAGACATTTTATTAGCTATGTCTATTAGTTGCATGATTTTGTATTCTAGATATAATCTAGGAATACCCTTCAAGCACAACTTTTTGTGCAGTTCTTACACTGTACATACAATGTTAAAAAAAGCCTTTCAGTGTATTTGTTTCTAAGTGTATTTTGCCTTCTTATTACTTTGAGTTAATTCAGAATTTGGGGTAAGGACCTACAAGCTTCTTAGTGTACTATGTTTGCATGCAGACATCCACCTTCCATTCCCTCCTGTCTTCTTCCCACAGGGTCAGCTTTTACTATAACCAGGTTACACACTCTACAATCAAATGAATCATTTTTTTTTATATTCCCGTCTTAAAGTCAGTAGGAAATAAATAGCGTATGTTAAACTTTTTAAAAACTAAACTTCACTTCTCTCACCATTTTGCCACTACATGCATTTTCAAAAAAAAAATAACAGCTTCAGATACATTTTATGTTAGGATAAAAGTATAAAATGTATTAGACAATCCTTTACACAAACTGGAATACTAGTCTACTGTCTGCAATTGCCTCAGATAACCCTACTAACTTCACTTGAGTTTACCAGGACTCCAATAGAATGTCACAATCTTTTCTGCACAACAGGACTCAATCATATTCTGAATAAGCTTCCAGCTACTGTATTAAACAACTACACCAACTCAACAATAAACAGGAAAGTTTCTATTTCACGTTTTGGAAGACTGCTTGGGGGGTGGTTGTGTTGGTTTGGGTTTGTGGTTGGGTGGCATTTTTTATGGGAGATTTTTTTGTTTGGTTGGTTGGTTTTTTGTTGTGGTTTTTTTTTTGTTTGGGGTTTTTTTTCTTTGCTTTGTTGGGTTTTTTTTTGGTTTTGTTTTTGTTTTGTTGGTTTTGGGATTTTTTCCATGTTTAAATGAACAGGATTTTTTAAGTTGGGAAACAGTTATTTCAAGACAAGTAACCCTCTTAGGGCCTTGTTTTTGAAAGGTGGTTTCCATGAAGACCATTCTAGAAGGAAAAAGGAAACAAATAAAAACCTAAGTAGTCATCATTCCCACAGAAAAGTGACATGTCAATATGTTCAACATTCCTGACTCACTTTAGCATGAGGAATAAAAAGGCAAAGAGCATGTCACATTGGACAAAGGTTTTTATTTGTTTCTACACACTTCGACTTGTCAAAAGGTCACAACTCATCAGTACAGAGCCCTCACTTCCTATGATTTACGAATCTAGGATTACATCTTACATGATTCAAAGATTTACCTTGTTGCCATCACCGATGCAATATCCAAGTGCTGCCTACTGTCCAAATAAAACTTATGTTCTAATCAGTAACAAACATACAAAGTTCTGTAAATAGTTAGAAGGTCAACCAACCTGGATTTAAGTAACACAGGGAGCATCTGCAAATAAATCTGAAGTACTTCAGTAGGCAAACACTGGCTATGGTAACTGCATGTGTGTTTATCAACTGTAGCTAGTCCAAGTTGTTGAGTGTGGCAAGCTAACTCAACTCCTCTCTGAAGCACAGGATTATAAATACAGTTATATAGTTTCCACTGGACCACAGCATTTCCCTTTTGAATTAAGTGGCAAATATGGCTTGCAATCTGCATGCCACGTAGTTTGTCTTCTTCGAAAACAATGTCCTGATAAGCCTCCAGTGCATGCCATCTCAGCAACACATCTTCAGATCCAGTGCTAGGCAGAATTCCCTGAACTCTGCAAGAGAAACTAGATGCTGGACCGGGATCACTACAGTTGCTTTGCAAGGCATCTTCCAACTGAGCAAGTTGATCACAGTCCACAGTACATATATTGCATGATGCCTGCATAATTTTGGGTGGAACTTCTGCTCCACCCAGCTGATCCAATATGAACTTATTAAGGATATTCAATATGTGCTGCTGAAAGTTTTTTAGTATTGGTAACTTGGAAGCATGAAGCAATGGGACAATCACAGACTTCGGATCCATACAACAACATATTCCTACATTATGTACACCCAAGAGAATCTGCACACTGGTACTGCTCAAAGAAACTTGTTGCAACAAGTGCAAACACTGATGTGCACAAACAGCAATGCAACAGCATCTGTCAGGATACTGAACTTCACCATCAGCAGTTTCAAAGGGGGTTTTGGATGCCTGAGTTTTGAAAGTGGATGCAGAGAGCCCAGAGAGATCTCTGTGGTGATGCATGAAGTGAGAATACTCGCATCGTCTGTGCCGCTTTCTTGTACACATTGATTGATGGAGCTGCTCCGATTTCACTTTTTTGACAGTGCTGATTATTTTCATGACGCTGTTTATTAGGGCTTTCAAATGCTCTGAGGCCTCCCCGGTTACTCCTTCATTCTTCATAAACAGCCATTCCATCTGAAGGACTGTTACTTCAAACAGCTTAAATCCTTGATGCTGTATGAACTCGTGAACCAGATCTATAGCTTGACTAAAGTAGAACGGATTGGAGGCTGCACTTTGTAGGCAGCATATCAAAATCTGCAAGATCCCTTCTATAACCTCAGGTAGAAGCAAAGCTCTGTGATGGTAACTAGAAAACATGTAGGCACCCTGAACTGGCTGGTGTAGTGTTTTCTTATACCCTGGAACAAAAGGATCAGATTGCTTTTCCAAGTAAATTCTGATTTTTAATGCTGCTTTAAGTAAGTCTATTAAATTTCTTCGTAAGTTGTCAGGCATGGTTTCTGTATTGCTAATGTCTAAAGACATCAGATGCAGCACTGTTCGAAAAAGCATCCTTTGGATCAGAGCTACAGGTTCTTCTGTCCACCCTGCAGAAACTACCTCATTTTCTGTGCTACTACTTATATTGCAACAGTCTCCAAATCCTGATAAGAACTCAGTCAATGTGGGCACCACACTAGCCAAGAGAGCAGAACTGTGATTCAAAGCAATATCAAATTTGCACACTTTCTCTAGGAGAGACAGTAAGACATGGCATAAGTCAAAAGGAGAGTTATCCGTGTTGCTCTCAGCAATTTCTGCAGCTGGCTCACTCAAAGTCTCTTGGTTTAGCTCATGTGATGGAATAATTCTCCTGTAATTTTCCAGGTTAGGGGCACCAGGATGAGAATTTGGTACTGCTTCTGCAGATAGGCCACCACTTCTACCTACAAGGTAACTGTCCCTAACTGGATGTGTTAAAAAAGGCTGTAACAGTTGGGACCGTCTGTGTTTCCTGATTACAGTAGTCTTGTCATCAGAATTGCCTTCTGAATCTGAAGTGGACAGCTGAGATCTCCTTGCATCCCGCACAGAGTAACGATGGGTGGTTTTGCGCAGGCGCCCACTTTTTCGAGACCGAAGATTCAGTTTTACAGAAGGCTGAAGAGATGAACGAGTGCCTCCATCCAAGCCTAGCTTTCCCTGAGTAGATTTCACGGAACTTGAATTATTCTCTTTGGTCAGGCATATGTCTACTGTAAAAGGTATATTAAAGTCTGTTGAAACAGAAAGATAAGGAGCATTAAAGGAACATTCAAGAATATTATGTAAATAATTTTCTTAATTTTATAGTTCAACACTCCCAGCTTAAAACCATGAAATATTCATATCTTAATAGGCCATGGTTTTGTATATACCTATATTTGACATTTTCAGTATAAAAAATGTCAACAACAATTTATGTTTATGATACATTTTAAGTCTCGCTGTCTGCACTGCTAAATGGCCCTACCCCGTAAATGAAGAAAAAACCAAAACAAGAAAAGGTCTCGTTCAGCTTTATGACCCATTGTCACTCTTTGCAACAGAGCTGCTATAGGAACCTGGTGTATTACCCACAGCCCTCCTGGACTGCAAGAAGAAATTGTTTGTGTGCTAATAGTAACAGGAAAGACAAATTTCTCTACCTAGAGACAGTGAAGATTTTCAAATATACAGACCTCAGTCTTCACTTCAGCATTCATTGTTCCAAACACAAACAGCAAAGGAAGGTGGAAAAGGATAATGTTTAGGGTGCTCAACATTTCCACAAAAGTCAAGACAAAAAAAACCCCAAACTCAACTACACAGTACAAAATTGCAAATATAAAATTAAAATCTGATTCAATGGGCAAGAATATTTTGAAGAATAAAATGCAAGTACTACCAGTTTATTTGTAGTGGCAAACTCAGATCATGAGTTGTTTAAAACTGGGCAAGAAACTATGCTCTTGGATTAAATCCATTGTCATTCTTTCAGTAGTGACAGGACTGTCTCTGGATGCCTTGGGCAGGGAAACACTCAGCACAGCACAAATGCAAGCAGCTCCCAACCGCTAAGGTCAGCATTCTGCAAAAACATGATAAGCTCACAATAACAGCACCATGCCCACAGAACCCCTAAAGCCCACACAACGGCTACAAACAGCTGAAAGAGAAGATGCTTCCATGCGCAAGCAAGACAGTGCCTTGCTGTTTCATATCATAGTTGTGATGTTTAAGGAAGAATCATCATCTGCTTTGGAAGCAGGAATTTAACCAGGAGCACTTTATCAAACAAAGGATATTTCCCAAATGGGAAGAAAAAACCTGCCCAAAATCAGGAGGATTTATTTAGTCCAAAGAGGGGAAAAAAACCTAACAAGCAAACAAAAAAAAAAACCCTAAAAACAAACCACACTTATGTAAGAGCATTTAAAACTATTCCTGGAAAAGTCACTAAGCAAACATATAACAACAAAAGCATTCCTTTAATTCAATCAAGCTTATAGGAGCATCAAATAATGCAACTGAGTAAGCAGATTTACTATACATCAAGTGCTATGAAACTAGTACTTAAAAATCATAGAATGGGTTGGAAAGGACCTTAACATCATCTAGTTCTAACCCCCCTGACATGGGCAAGGACACCTCACGCTAAACCATGGCACCCAAGGCTATGTCCAACCTGGCCTTGAATACCATCAATGATGGAGCATTGACAACTTCCTTGGGCAACCCATCCCAGTGCCTCACCACCCTTACAGTAAAGAACTTCTTCCTTATATCCAATCTAAACTTCTCTGGCGTAAGTGTGAACTCAGTACCCCTTGTCCTATCACTACAGACCCTAATGAAGAGTCCCTCCCCTCAGCATCCCTATAGGCCCCCTTCAGATATGGAAGGCTGCTATGAGGTCTCCATGCAGCCTTCTGTTCTCCAGGCTGAACAGACACAACTTTCTCATCCTATCTTCATACAGGAGGTGCTCCAGTCCCCTCATCATCCTCGTGGCCCTCCTCTGGACTTGTT
>JANRGW010025565.1:0-21784 GCA_024733675.1 Psilopsiagon aymara
GAAAGTCCTTGGTCAGAGTAAACATTACTGAGCAGCAACTGAAACCATCGGTGTTATCAGTGCTGTTCCCAGGCTGAGAGTCAAAACCACAGCGCTGCACCAGCTATTGAGAAGGAGAAAAATGACTGCTGCTGCTGAACCCAGGACACACTGTCACCAGAAATACCTCTGAACAGGAATTGTTTTCCTTCTGACATTTCATTCCCATTACCCCTTCCCCAGAGCACATGTGAGCACCAGGGATGTTACAAGGAGGATTTCTGAATATAACACTAATTCATGTAATCTCTTTTCTGACTTTTATTTTTCCCTATTCTCCTTGAGAGACTGTCTGATAACCTTTCCTTTCCCTGATTTGTCTCTTTTGTTTGAAGAGCTGATGTCACTGACAGCTCAGATCAGCATCTCACCACATCAACCAGCTCTGTGCCCTACAACCAGCAGGACAGAGGCAACTCTTCCTCCATGTGCAAACGTGATGGCCCTTAGTGGAGGGTGGACCTGTGACCTTATCCTCAGCAAAGAGGCAAGCTGAGAAAAGGAGTGTGACAGACAAAGCGTGATGCTGAGAAACCCAGAGGAGATGAAAGCATTCATCCTGCCCTTCCAGTTGTTGAATTTAGATGGAGAAAAAATTAGGTCTGTGGGTGCTTGAAGGTACTTTTCCATAGGTGGTATTTAAGAATCTTAACTTCCAAATCATTAATAACGGTCTTTGAAAGGAGACCTATAAACTGTCTTCCAGTTCCTGATGAGGAGGAATAATTTATTCCTTCAATTTCTCTGATTAATGTAAAATGTGTTTCAAAAATGGGCTTTCCTTAATATTTAAACTTTCCCATGAGAGGAGCTGCAGAAGGGTGGGGTGATTGAGTGCCCCCAAACTGCCATGGCATGTTTCCAAAGCAGGGTAAGCTTTGCCACTGGAGCCGATCAGCAATAAAAGTCATCAGGCACCAGGAAGCCCAGCTTGGGTCAGGACCCTGCTCTCCACAAGGTACGAACCTGAGTGCCAGGCTTACAGGAGCGGGCAGAGCCCCACATTTCTGCTCACTCATGCCAGGGAAGATAGATAGTTTCTTAACCTGTGAACTTAGAATTTTAAGTTGCTGAGAGCATCTTCCCCAAAAAAGAGATGAAAACAGGCAAAAAGCTGGTGTTGTTCAGGGTAAATTGCATGGTAAGGCTTTTCTCTAAGAAACAGATTTATCTTAAATAGAATCCCAGACTGGTTTGGGTTGGAAGACACCTTGAAGCTCATCCAGTTCCACCCCCTGTCACAGGCAGGGACACCTTCCATAGAGCAGTTGCTCCAAGCCTCTGTGTCCAGCCTGGCCTTGAACACTGCCAGGTATGGGGCAGCCATAGCTTCTCTGGGCACCCTGTGCCAGCGCTTCAGCACAGTAAAGAATTTCTTCCTAACATCTAATCCAAATCTCCCCTCTGTCAGATTAAAGCCATTCCTCTCCCTGTCACTACATGCCCTTGGAAAAAAGAAAATAGGCTTTCTAGTATTCCTTTATGTCATCTTTGCAGAGCCAAAGTCAGACAAAACCATGGTGTCTTGGTCTTAAACTGTGCAGGAAACTGAGTTCCAACATTTAGAGCAGCAATTTGCTGAGCTGGTAAAACACATCATAGAATGATAGAATAGTTAGGGTTGGAAAGGACCTTAAGATCATCTAGTTCCAACCCCCCATCACATTTTGTGTCCTCCGTGGACCATGTTGAGACTACAGTAAAACGAAGGGTCCATCTGTGATGGTCTTGGCTTGATCACTCAAGCCATGCCTCTGTGATTCAGAAAGACATAGGATAAGAACAATGCTAATACAGAAGGGTTTATATCCCAAGGAAAGCTAAGCAATGGTGTAGTGCATCAGTGGTGGAGTGCAGAGCCATTGAATACCTGCAGGGATAAAAACCAGAGTCCAGACATGAGGTATTCTGTTTTAGAGAGAATTATTTATTAGAAGATAGGAGGTTGTTACATACAGATTCTGTCCTGCAAAAGTGTCCTGGTCATGGATATGTCAGAGAGACATTTAAATCCACTAGAGCTGGCTCTGGTCTCCATGCAGAGATACTCAAGACACAGCAGAGCTCTGCCAGACCTGGCTCTCATGCTGGTGCTCAGCTGGGGAGAGGCCTGGTGTACCACAGCATCCCTGAGCTCATTACACCACCTTTATCCTACTGGAAAACCTGGCCTGTGGACTGGAAACCAGTGGTGGCAACACCACAGAAGGGGCACCACTCTTCCTTGGGGTCACTTAGAGAGAATTTTTTCCCCAAGTAGGGAATTGTCTTCCATCGTGCCAGCGATGAACGTGGCTAAGCAAGTGGCTACAGAGATACAACCAAGCTACGAGGTAGCATGAAGTAAATTAAATTAAAAGGAAAAAAAACCAAGGAAAATGAAAAAGATCTCTGTGATAGAGAAGACCTCTTCCCACCCTCTTTCAGCCCAAAACCAGGCCAAGCAGGCAATTCCTGAGCCCCTGCAGAGACCTCTGAGAAAGCAGCTCTGACAGGTAGATCACAAGAAGGTGCCAGTTTTGCCTCATAATAGCTGTGCTCCTAGCTGTATTCCTCCCAATTTCATGGATGACCTGTTTTCTTTTGGGTTGGCAGGTAGCATTTGTCAGCCTTTCATAAGGTCTCTGCACAGCCCCTGTGGTGTCTCAGGGCTTTGCCAAGTGAAGCGCCGGTGCATCAGGAGAGCTGCTGTGGTGTTTTTGCACCTCCTGAGCTGACTCCATGTCCACGGTATGTCATATTATGGAGATAGGATAAATGGCAAATGAAAGGCATTGTAGAACCACAGCCTGGTTGGGTTGGAAGGATGTTAAAGCTTATCCCTCCTGCCGTGGGCAGGGACACCTTCCTCTAGAGCAGGTTGCTCCAAGCCCACCAGCCATCACACTGGCAATAACGAAGTCATAGAATCATGGAACAGTTAGGGCTGGAAAGGACCTTAAGATCATCTAGTTCCAACCCCCTGCCATGGGCAGGGACACCTCCCACTAAAGTCCCTCAGACCAAGCCTTCTACAGATGGTTAGTTGCTCATAGGCAGCATAGGGCTCAGTTTAATACCAGCCCTTGGACTGGTATGTCCTTGTTCCAGGTGTGTATCTTGCTGTACTCTGTCACTATGGCAGAGCAAAGTGGTTTAATCAGTAGCTGTAAGGGTTTTTTTTTTTTTTTGCTGGACAACCATCATATGGACATTTTCCCAACATCTAGCAGATTTCTTAAAGAAAGATGTTATCCAGGAGTACTATCTTTAACTGTATGGGTGCTGATAGATAAATAAAGGCCCATTCTTGTCTATCCAAGGGACTTTGCTGGCTGGGTCAGATTATCACCTTCCTTTCACTGTCTCTAAAGGCACATTTAACTCTATCTGTCCTTATTAAATCCCAATCTACAGCTCCAGAGAGTACATGTAAAACCCTGGGCATAATCCCCTTCTTTGCTGATAGTGTACATGAGCTTTTATCTACTGTCAGGACTCTTACCAATAGTATTGTTCTTTCTGTCCAGAACAGTCTGAGAGGACAACTATTGTTGGAACAGGTTGGGCAGGAATTTAACACAAGTGCCAGAAACAGCTGGTTGTGGCTCATCTATCACCAAATCTCTCTTCTCGTCTCAATCCAAGAGAGGGCTTTGTTACCTGGTTTGTTGGAGACCTCTGAAACTAGAGACTTGGCAGTGAATGCTCGCAGCTGATGTCAATGTCAGTATGAAAGATGGGGTCAAACTACAGCCCTCAGAAGGGACAGTTTAGGAGATGAGTACACTTCTTTCACTGCAGATAACCTTCTGGGTTGTAGGTACTGGGGATGGGGAATAACCATAGCAGCTATAAAGCAAAAGCAACAGACCTCTGGTTAGCTTTAGGACAATAAAGGCTCGACATTGAAGGAGCTCTGCCACAAATATGCCTGTTTTAAAGTCAGGTTTGATGTTCCTAAGGCACTTGGGCTCCTTTTTTGGAACATGCACCCCATTAAGTTTGATGTTTGGGGTTAGAAGGGTTAAGCGGAAGGACATACCACACTTCGTTGAAGGGAACAGATGCTCCACGCTGAGTTGTCAAAACCTGTGAAGCATTCACGGCCCCATCTTCAATTTGTAAGGAATTCTGTGGCATTAGTTGGGCCCCCACCTTCTTCACCCTTTGGAAAGGGGTGAGGTGAATACCCCCAGACCCTCTGAAGGACAGTGAGTGGGGGAGGACAACAAGCAAGCCAGAGCTCTTTGCCTACTATTTGCCACAAAAAAGAACCCAAATTTGAGGCATTGATTTAACACATAAATCTCCTTCCCTGCTTTCTCAGCTACAGCCTTAAAAGCACCCCAACACTGTCTCAGCCTGGTCTGAGGTCTAATTCCAGCTTGGTCAAGGGAAAGCACACAGAGCAGCCAGCAGAATACCTGATTTTAATTCCAGGCTAACATTTATAGGAAGCTTTTTGTGTCCATTTCCATTACTCCCTTTCAGAACTGGTTCTTCAGCTACCACAATGTTTCTCCTAGGATGTCTTAAAACACCTTCATGAGTGAAGCTCAGCTGGCAGAGCTGCCTGGATGCTGTAGATGAGGAAAATTCTCACTGAGGATTTTTGGAGAGCAAAGGCAGGAGAGAGGGATGTTTTACCTCCAGGGCATGTACATAAAGGCAGAAGGCATGGGAGCCTTTTCCCTCCAGACCAGATAAAGCTGGGCCATAAAGCGTACCTGCAGTGATGCCCAGCAAATGCCAAGCATCCTCAAGATGCCACCTTGGCATAAGCACTGCTTGACTTACCACTTCCCTTTGGGCCCCCTTGTCGTGAGGGGTGCTGCATGGTAGCACTACGTGGCTGAAGTAAGGAAGGACTTGTGGGGAGGGCAGACATGGAGGAGCTGGAGAGGCTCAATGCAGTGGAATGCCATTCATTTGGGCTCTGGCAGTGCACAGCAGAGGGGCCGTTACCAAGACTTTGTGGGACTTGACTGTCACTATGTTTTGAGTATCTCAGATGGGCATGTAAGACCAGTACTCCCAATACCCAAAAGATCATGGTCTCATTCGTACAGCGAATGTCATTAGAGGGGAATAACCCATTCCATAGATTTTGAACATTAACTACAGTATCTTTCACAACTTTCCAATTGAACTGCCAACCCTTTCCCTTGAAATTAACCATGGATGTACATCATATAATCAAAGGAGCTTTTTTAAAAAGTACATCTTAATATAAATAGTTTATTCAGTGCATGGTTGTGTATACAACAAATAATAAACAACTCTTCTGTACGAGGCAGAAAGCTGCCTGTACACAACTATGTCAGTTTTGGAGCACAGAATCCAACGATGATTAATGCACAAAATCTTACACATCATGCAACTCTATGCCAATATTCCAACTTTCTCCCATGCAACAGACATGATGACCTAAATGGAAACCTAACTACATTTTTTAAACAACTGTTTCCAATAGCATGTATAAGTATATGTTGTTTAGGGGTAACCTGTCCTAACGCTTCCTCCTACACAATATTCACGTGCCCGTTACAGTGAAAGAAGGACTTTTACAAATAAGACGTTTCTTATAAAAAAATGAAGTCACCTTAATTCCACAGTTTCTGTCTTTAGAAAAGAAGCCACGACAATAGTTTAACATGACACACAAAATGGAATTAAGAGAAATCTACACTGGAGGATCATTTTATCCCTTTCTGGTAACTTCCACTTGGGATAACAAAACAACTCGATTCCTACAGACTGGGGTT
This sequence comes from Psilopsiagon aymara, assembly GCA_024733675.1. Classification (NCBI taxonomy): domain Eukaryota; kingdom Metazoa; phylum Chordata; class Aves; order Psittaciformes; family Psittacidae; genus Psilopsiagon; species Psilopsiagon aymara. The sequence goes on from JANRGW010025565.1 coordinate 5,787, forward strand.
AGCACAAGAACTTTACCAGAAACTACAAATCTATAAAAATTTATATTATTTCGTTGTGTTTAAAACCACAAGAACACTGTTTGCTTGAGCCTGAGACACCAACTCTCAGTTCCAACCCTGAATTTAGTATTAGTTGTTTTAAAGACAGAGCTTTAAAGACCCATTGGAGTTCAGAAATCAAAAAAGTTGCACTATTCCAAATTAAAAGGTTACATTTTTGTCTTTATCAAGCCTTAGATATAAAACGTTAAGCCAAGGAAATGACAGAGTTTACGTATTTGTTTTTTCTTTGCCCCTATAAAACATACAAGCATTAAAATTTCCTTTGAAGAGCAAAAGTGGTCTTTTTTTTTTTCTGAGTTGGAAAGCAAATTCTTATCAGCAGTGAACGCTGTGAAATGTTTTTGTTGCGTATTCCACAAAGCATAGGAGAGAGAAAGAAAGAGAGAGAGGAAAAGAGACAGAGAGAAAGAGCTGGACATTTCTTCTCCGAGATTTATTCCGCAGTTATGTTTGTTGGCTATCCAACTGCCTGGTGATATGCACAAGCATATTCTACATTATTGGGGTATATCCTTTGACAACCAGTAGATCTAATGGCTGATAAACGAGTGACCTATGCAAGTTCAGTGGCTTGTCCTGGGCAATTGAATGTTTGGATGAAAGACTGCTAGTAAGAATTCAACTGCATCCAGAGGTAAGGTTCTGTTTAGAGAGCACTTGGCTTGCCTGAACCTGGCTACGTTGACTCGTTTTGGCTCATGGATTTACCCCCATTTAGCACTCCTGAAACGCTTCTGCTCTTTGTTGGGGTCCCACTTCCAGATCTTGAGAACTCTGTGAGATCGTGGAGAGAAGGCTCTTTGTACATGGCCACTGCAAAGCAAAAGAGAGGCAGCACATCAGCACGTGGTAGGGGCTACGCAGTCTGATGGTGGAAAGTCCAGCCATGAAACGCTGGGAGTTTGCATTCACTAATGTGCAATATAAAGAATGAATGAAAGAAACACAGCAAAGAATCCTCTTCCATTTCAAACACTCCCTAAGAACCTCTGAGGTCCTTTTCAAGGGAACGACATTTTAGAGAAGGCAAAAACCACAGCTCCCTCCCTCTCCCAGTTAAATCACCCACCTACCCACTGCTCTTCCAAAGCTCTGCAAGATAGACCTAAGCTGATATAAATCAACATTTCCTTATTAATAGTGAAGTAGCACTGTCAACAGCTGTGATTTGACCTGTTATGTGCACACGTAGCCTAAGGAGGTGGGTGTAAAAATGGATTTTCAGCCTTCCGTTTCCTGTTTTCGCACACACCAGAGATGAGGATCAACATTGACATCAGTTGCCTAACACGCAGTCCTAAATGTAGACTACCAAACTAGTTCAGCATCTACCCAGGGCTATGCATCTTTGAAATAGCCTCTCTGATTTCAAATGGCACTGCTTTAAAAGGCTACCTAAGAGCATAACCCAGAAGTAGAAGGGTCCATTCCTCTTTAAGGAAGGAGCGTGTGGAAACTTGTTATTCTGGAGAAAAGAGCATCTCCATGTATTGACTGAGATCTCTCTCTTTGCACTTACCAAAGAGGGAGCCAAGTCTATCCACAGTCCTGATTCAGATCCTTCAGTTAACTGGGATGACTATACGTCCTAGTTTTTAGTACACAGCAATATACATATGCCATATGCATTATTACTTTTAATGTCACATGTTGATGCGACATGAATTGCTATTTAATGAGCACCACACATTAGAGCATTAAATCAGGCAAACATAGACAAACAAGCATCCTGTAACATAAAGCACAGGTTGACAAGCTGTACAGCACTAATGGCCTGTAAGCACATGTTTGGGTCATTCTGGGCAGATCCTTCATTATCTTATAATGGAGACAGCGTGGACTTTGGATGCAACGAAAATACTATGTGTATTTGGTTAGATTAGAGAAATACAGAGGTAAGATAGAGAAACAACAAAAAAATAGGCTCTGGTCAGATTCATGGTGTGTTACAGAGCATTATAAGTATATATGTAAGTAGCTGAACCCTTCAAACACGTCTGCACTGCAATTAAACATCTCTGACACAAGATAATGTCAGTTTATAGAGATGGGCCAAACCCAAGCCATTACCTTTTAATGGTTTTGGAAGGAAGTGTGCTGCAGGTTTATTTTTCTTCACGTGGTTTCCTTTCATGATTTCTCCTTCTTTGTTAAGACCCAAATACCAACCCCGGCCAGACTGTTGCTGTCTGTAGATCATTGAAGAGTACGTCACATAGTAGTTCTCAAATACTGATTCTTTGAACTTGCATTCAGGTGTAAAATGTTCCTGTAAGACAGTAACAGATCAATATGTGTTGAATCTCACATTAGTGAAAAAGCATCCAATATTCATTGCTTTCCCACAGTTAAAAGACATACCTCTCATCCTTCACTATCCAATTATGGAACACGGGCCTAAAAGTATTAACAAAAGAGTAACACAATTTGAAACCCTAGAAATGGTGCTGTGAGCAGCTCAAAGTAGCATGATAAAGTCTTTCTGAGCAATGAGTAAAAAGACTGAGTGAAGAATTACTGATTGATGCAGCTAATAGATGCTGGGCAGACACAGCCCTGATGGCAGCCCCAAAGAACCAGCTGTGGCCCATCCCCATGGGCAAGAAGTGAGGCCCCTTTGTAATGCCTTTGTGCGCTAGCTGCTGCTCCTAACTGCTTTGGAGGAAAAAGGGCAATAAAAATTGAAAGCCAAGATGCCATGAGTAAATGGTTGTCTCTTACTAACCCAGCAGTAGTAATTTAGCTTGTAGCAGCTGCCTCTTTGGTCTAATCTATGTTCTTTCTCAGCCCAGCATATCATCCACTGAAAGCTCAGCTGTCAGAGACCCACTGCAGACATCAGCCTCTGCTCTGAGACTCTACACAGAGCAGCAAGCTTAAGTCTTCATGTTGAATTGCACCGCTTCTTTTGGGGAGATGCTATTGAGACAACAGTTAAAGAGCAATAAATCAGGAGAGAGCCTTTATCTTCCTGCCAGTGGTGTGACTGGCTTTCCCTGTGCAATGAATCAATACCTTTTGGTACTATTGCCCAAGTTCAAAAAGCTACACAGAAGCAAACCACGGGTCTTGGAGGAATCTAAGAGCAAAACACCAGTCCTGAAAGCTCCACTAAGCTGCTTCCTAAAGGCCTCTTTAGGGTTTTTAACATTACAAGCTCTGACAACAGCTCACGGATGGACCCCTAAAAGTCCATAAAACATGAAAGAGGAAGGTCTGGTGATGCCAATGTTAATGTCACAATCTTGCCTGCCATTGCACTGCACAGCAGACAGCTGTTGGCTCTTTTCCCCTTGTGCTTCAAGTATCCTACAGCAGTGGGAAAGAACGGAGGAAAAATAACGTGCTTGCATAATGATTGTCATTTTGAATTGAAAAAACCAAAGAAAATGGAACGTCTCAGGAGCTTAAGATGTTCTTATGTAGTTTCTCAAATATTTTTGTGTGAGAAATAGATGGTATTCAAAAAAATCCCCAAGCCCACAATTGTACCTTTTCTGCACATCTTTTGCCATTTTGCCTTCTGATAGGGAAAAAGCAAAACCCTCCCATCCTCTGAGTGGCATTTGCTTTGACAAAGAATGTGAAGCAAGCAATTCTCTCCTTTATTTCTTCAAGCGAATTGGCTGCTATTTAGTTAATTGACAATTGGTTTCAGCTGCTCTCAAACAAGGACAGGCACAGCATTTTTGCATGAGTTCTAAATAAAAGCCTTCCATTGCTGTTCCCTGCCCAGCGCTAGCCATGCTAACAAAGACTGTTCCAAGTGCAGCATCCAATTAGCAGCAAAATGGAAAACTACAGTGCTCCCACTGGAAGATTATGGCTTGGGTACAGTCATTTGGAGCTGTTTTGGGTACAAAAGGCTTGCTTTGCACAGTGATGGAGGGTCAGATTGCCAACAGACCCACAATATTTACTCTGTCTCTCTTGGGATGCAAGTTAACCTCAGAATAAGCAGCAGGAGCCACCAAGTCTCTTGCAAAAAGGACAGAAACAGTGAGGAGACAGAAAGACAGACACTGGAAGACACTTTCACCCCTGATTTTGTCCCTTGGCCATGAGGCTTGTGGTAACAAGCCGTGGTAGATGTGCTATGCCGCTGCATTTGTAGTTGAGCCCATGTACAGCCAGACACCAGCCTGACAACCATGACCCTTTAGCATCACATCCAGCAGTCCTCTTCTGGAGCATCCTGCGATTAAGCTATCCTAGAATGGTTTGGGTTGGAAGGTACCTTAAGGCTCATCTAGTTCCAACCCCCAGCCTTTAATTTTAATCTAGTGTGTGTCTTTCCTACACAGAAGAGAGCTGGGGAGGAGAATTGCAGAGGGAAGCTCTGAAGGAGGAACACTAGCAAATGTGCTCCTGATTCGGGGGCATTACAATTAAAATGTACTTTTCTGAGCTTGGTAGGCCCATGTGCCAACCCAGCTGGGAACGGACAGGACTTGTATCAGCACATCAGTTCAAAATGCAGTGCAGAGCGGCAAGTGCAAGCTCGCCGTTATGTTCTCTTTGCTGGCAAATTCTTTACTAAGGTCCTGAGGAAAGGCAAGTTAGAGCTGGGAGAGAGCTGAGTAACCCCAGTTAAAACTGATCTAGTCAGTCCTATTGAGAATTTAGACATATGAAGAAGTACTGAATTCAAAGGCCATTTTTTCCTCTCTCTCAGGTGTCCTCTTGATCCATCTTTGTGATGAAACTAATTTGAATAAGTTCTGAGAAGTCCAAAGGTATGAATGCAGTATTACACAAAGCAGATGAAAAATAAGTATTTGTGTGAAACAGTATTTCAGTCACAGAAGTCAAGGATGATGGCACCTACACAACAGTAAACTGCACTTACCCAGGCCCCTCACACATGCGCCCTCACAATGAATGGATGAATGAATGGATGAATAAATAGGCGTCAAACAAAGAGCTGGGTTCACTGTAGTCATGAGTCAGCCATGCTTAAGTAAGGAAGAAGAACTGTCAGATTTTGAGCTGATCAGCTGAACTGCTGAAATACTCCATCATGGGATATCTGCAGCTGCATTAAAGATGTGAAAAACAAATTGAAAAGAATAATTTGGGGTATGATACAGTGGTAAAAAGGCCTTGTGCAAACACTCAAAGTGATTGTATTCTAGCATGACTAGATTATATCTAAACTAATGTAATCTTTCCATACAAATCCTGTCTTACAGGTGTGTGAAGACTGAAAGGCACAATATGGGAAGTGAAGCTTGAATTCTTCCTGCTCTGTGTGCAGGGGGCATCACCACATACTTTACTGAGTCAGTCATTAGGTCAATACTGAGGTTGCTAAATGTTTATGTATCAGCATAAGCTGAATGCCCTGCAGCTACCTTACAGAAGTGGATAGGAACAATCAGAAGGTTTATTCAGATGGTTTTAGTGCTAGGAGAATGAAGAAACAACAAGAAAAAGTAACTTTGAAAAGTATTCAGGTACTTGGGAAACTTGGGAAATGTTCTTATATATTGAGCATATAATTGTGTTCCATGGGGTCAATGACTATGTCTGCATTCTTTATTTTCTCCACTTAATGAAAACTGTTTTTTTTTCCCCTCCATATCCTGATTTCTTTCAGGACTATAATGTAGCCGAGGATTCCATTCCGTATCATGAATTTTTGAAGGAGCCTCTTTAAGACTCCAGAGCAGTGATTTTCTGCCCCACTGAGCCTGCCTTTTTTTATTAGCAGAGATTGATTTTCTCCATCTTGGCATGTGAAGTTCCAGGGTGTATCCTCTGGATCATCACCCTGTAATGTGCAGTGATATCTACAGCACAAGATGTGACTACTTCAACTTTAGTGTTATCAGAAATAGCAGCTTTTAGATCACCAGTCTCAGAAGACTCTCTGAAGAAACTGGTGTTTCATGAAGCCATCAAAAGCTGTTTGCTATAGCGAAGGAAACTTGTCATCTTGAAGCAATTTCTTTTGGATCAGATCTATTACAGCTCCCACAGAGAGGTTCCAATCCCACAAATATTGTATATTTTGCTTAAATTTACCTATTTTGAGGAATCCTAGTGATGGCAGCAGAAGCAACTCATAACATATGACTATATTTGACACTGTCCCATATGACATCTTGACTCTAAACTGAAAGAGGGTGCTGAGGCACTGGCAGAGGTTGCCCAGGGAAGCTATGGCTGCCCCATCCCTGGCAGTTTTAGCCAGCACAGTGAGGACTTTTGTTTTGGCTATGACTATTCCAGATGAGTTCTCACAAAGACGCTGTAGGTAGCCCAAAGCCCTCAGGAGATGTTGTAAAGTTGAACTAACTGCTGCTCGAACAAAAACCCTACTGCCGAACAGGGTAAGTGGAAGGCTGTAATTCCCCTTGGGTTCATTTCAATCGGAAGGCATGTGTACCAGCCATGTGACCATGGAAATAAGAAACATAAATAAAAAATGATAAAGAAAAGACACACTAAATTCTGTCAACAGGAAACCTATTTACTGCCAGAGTGATAGGAAGGCACGGTTTTCCTGGAGGGTGATCCCAAACAACATAGCATCGGGTTGCCTGGGATAGCACAATAAGCAGGAGTTGCTCAAGTGAAACACACTGTCAGTGGTGTGTAAATGTAGTTAGGACAAAGCTTTCAGAAAGAGTATAATGGAGCCCAAGGAAGCAGCTGGATATCCAGCGACTCCAGAGTAAGATTTCAGGTTGTCACTAGTTATTTTCTGAATCTATGAGAAAAGCATTGAAAAGATCCTGTAATTATTCCCTTCACATTGTTCCAGTGCACAGCAAAGCAAATGCACAGACGAGGGGGAAAATGCGCATGGTGAAATGAAGCAGAAAACGTATTAATTACACAGAGACTCTGAGGTTAAAGTTGTGCTCATCCCTGTTTTACCAGCCTCATCAGTGAGTCAGTTGTGACAACTTGTCCAAGTCATCTTTGCTCAGGTTTCTAAGTGGCATTTAGGCACCTCAGTAGCTACCTATTTCAAGCTTGGTGCGTCACCTCTCACATGCTCTGCCCATGGAATGGATGTATTGCCCAATGATCCCAGGGAAGGCTCAGGGACTGTAAACAATGCTCAGTTTAATTGAGATAAGAGCTATGCGTGATTGTATTATTGTTCCCTTTTGGTGATGCTTCACTTCTATGACTCTGTTGATTAACCAAAGCACTCCTTAACTAGGGCAAGAGAATTAACCCATGATACATACAGAAAGAAGATACTCTCCTGATTACTGCAGAAGAAATGAAACGTGTTAGAGAAAGCCTGAAATGGGGTTTAAAAGTTCTTCAAGATGCCCAGGAGAACACCTCACAGATGACAAACGCAGGACTTTTGCTAAGCCATCCCACGAAGTTATGAGATGTAATTTACTTGGTATGAATAAGACAGACAGAAGGTCCACTTTGCCCCCAAATGCATCAGTGTTTCTGCAGATTGTGCACCTCTGATGATCATGAAAGTATGGTACAGGGAAACCTTTGCAATTACCTGAATAATCAAGTCCTCTATTAATATTTTAATACCTTCCAATGCTCGCATCTACCCTTTATCAATTTCTGTGGCTTTAGGGCACCAGACTTGCCAGTTCTAGTTCAAAATCAGTGAAATTTTAATAAGATAAAAGGAAGAAACTAGTCTTTAAAGATTGCCTGTTTGGTGAGACTTAGAAAGGTTCATTAAGCAGTAAGAGCCTGTCAGGGTGTCTGAAGGCTCCAAACCAGACTGATAAAGAAAGATCAACATATATGATACAATGCTACTATGACCTAGAAGCTGGTTTTTAATAGCATATAGTTTTTATTGTTTCACATATACAGAAGTCATATTATTGATTCAAGATCTGTAAAGGAAAGCCTATATGTTAAATCTGTAATAAAGCCTCTTTGGAGAAAGATCTTCTCTACTAATTTTGGGTTTAAAAGAGAAGAGATTAAAATAACTTTCTCAATGTCACACCAAATGTTGTATCGCATGATAAAGCTCTATGATTCCCGGACTGCACTCCCATGTTTGGTCAAGGACTGGTTAACACCACTACAGCCTCTGGTTAATTGTGGTGGTTAAACCCATCAGGCATCCAAGCCCCACACAGCTTGCTCAACCCCCACCTCCGCAGTGGGATGGGGGAGAGAATCAGAGGAGCAAAAGTGAGAAAACTCATGGGTTGAGACTATGACAGCTCAATAAGCACAGCAAAAGCCGTTTGTGCAAGCAAAGCAAAACAAGGATCCCACCCATCACCTCCCATAGGCGGGTGGGCACCCAGCACCCAGCCGTCTCCAGCAAAGTAGGGCTCTGTTCCCCTTTCCCTCTTCTTCCCCAGGCTTTATATGCTGTCATTTGAGAGGAATATCCCCCGTGTCAGCCAGGGCCATGTCCTCCCATTTGCCCGTAGCCCACCCACTGGGGCAGCAGCAGAAGCAGAAAAGGCCCTGGCTCAACAACAACCAATACTTCCTTCAGCACAAATCCAAGCCACAGCCCCATACTAACTACCACGTGGAGAATCAACTCTACCCCAACCAAAACCATCACAGTAACCTAAGCTAGAATACGGGAGATGGAAGCATCCTGCATGTTTTCCCTGTACTTCCATACTCTGATCACGCATTCTTCTCTAGGTATGTGCCACTGATGATCTTTTGGTGGTCAGCTTGCTGGATCTGCCACAGCTTCTCATGATCCTCCCTCCCATATAACTGAGCCAAGCAGAGGAACTAAGCTTTCCTTTCTGAGCAAAGCACCAAGAGCACCCTCCAAGCAGCCCCAATGAAAAGCAACAGCTCTCTTGATACATGACCTGCATGGGATGTTGGAAAAGACGTGCTCCCTGAAAACATACTGTTGAGAGATGTTTGACCTGGATGAGAAATAAACTCACCTTACATCCCTGAGGGCAGCTGAAGCGGGTGACTATCTATACCTAGTGCGTAGTGTGTAGTGTATGAATACCCAGAGCCCGCCAAGGCAGTTCCACCCTTGGGATCATGCCAACTGCTGGATCCCATTCAGAGCTACAAGAGAACTCCCTTTTCCTCTCAGTAGGATGATGGTTTTCCCTGGAGCAGCCAATCCTTGGAATCGTTTTCCTAAGCTCATTCAGAGAATCACAGAATGGTTTGGGCTGGAAGGGATCTTCAAAGCTCATCCAGTCCAATCCCCCGGCAATGAGCAGGGACACCTTCCAGTCGACCAGCTTGCCCAGAACCACATCCAGCCTGGCCTTGGATGTCTCCGTTATCTCTGCTCCCTGCGACAGTGGCTTCCAAAGGTGAAGCCAGCGCTGTGAAAAACATTTAAGATGTGCCTGCAGTTTTTTTATCATAAGCAAACTTCTTGTCTTATTTTTATTCAGCTTTTTCCTATCAGCTTTTCACTTTGGAAAACAGCACGTGAAAAGTACCCGGTGTGTCTCTTCTGTGCCATTCATTACCCCCCGTCTCTCTATCATCTCTCTGCTTACTCATCTCTTGTCTTAACTAAGGAAGCCTAATCTTTTTACATCTCTCCTCATGTGAAAGGTTCTCTGTGTTTCTAATCACTTCCATTACCCTTCACTGAATCCTTTCCGTTTTCCTCTATCTTTTCCAGAATGCAAGCTTTAAAAAGAAGCTGCACCATTGGGTTGTGTAACAGAGGTAAGATATTTTCAGTCATTTGTCTTGTGACCAAGCAAAAGTCTTTGCCGCTCAGCCTCACTATTGTGCATTCATACCAAAGTTCTCTATCTTTTAAGTTGTGTCTCTGATAAATATGGTCCAATTTGACGGTATTTCTGACCCCTTGATCTGTCAGCGTACCCAAGCTTAAACATTAAAGGAAGGGAGAAGGAAGCAAAAGGCAGATAAACCAGCTTTCTTCCCCAGAACTAGAGCAGAGAGCCCCAAAGATGCTAAGCAGCCTGTTTTATAACATACCCATTATTACACAGATAACCTGGCAGCCATTGCAATCAGATTTCTAGCAGTTATAATTGACATCAGATCTTGGGATTGCCCAATCTCTCTGACACAGCTGTTGTGCAGAGTGTCCTCAGCTTAAGTGTGCCATGCATTACTTTAAAGAAAAACATCTGAGTTGAAAAACTCTGAAAGTATGAGAACCATGTTCTGCTTTCAGTTACAGGCAGCCCTGCAGCCAACTTGTTTTAATGGCCAAACCCTGAGCCCATAGCCATTCGCTGAGCATGACCAGTGACATGAGATGCTGAAGGCCCCAGAGGAGCCAGAGCCTTGGAGACAACCACCACTGCCTTGTTTTGAATTAATTACTTGTGGTTTGTCCCTCTGAGCTGTTAATTGCCACCAGCTATCCCTTTGGCTTGGTATGCCACTACCTCAGTGTGACATGGGACAGAGAAGCCACGCAAAGCCTGGCATCTTCCACTGAACAGCAACAAGCTGCAGCAAGAACATGCGGAGGAGACATCGCTCCATCAGGCAGACAAGTGTGGCATGAAGGGACATCGCTTTGTCACAGCCAGGCTGTGGCGAAGGGATGTCTGCAAGCTGGCAAGAGCAGCTGAGAAAGAAAACACATTCCTGTCCCAGTAGCCCTTTTACACAATTATTCTTGTATTCATCTACATAATCGCTGCCACTGAGGGAAACACACGCTGCTGCTGCTGCTGGGTCTGCAGCCGTGGGTTAATTTGCTCCTGGAACAAGATCCATTGGTCAGCATTTGTTAAACCACCCCTGGGAGTGAGGGGCAAGAAGAACAGCACAACCTTTCTGCTTCCACATTGAGTGCCCTGGTCATAGCATCCCAAAATGCTGCCTTGGAGTGGGCTGTGAGGGGCTGCAGAAGATAGGGGGGGTTCAGCAGTCAGCAACAGTCCCCAGTGTGGAAGCCTTGTCCTCAGCAGAGAGGATGAGCAGTGATGCTGGAGCTTTGCATCACCAGGGGCTGCTCTGGCACTGGGGAGCTCCCTAGACAGGCTCTGCAGAAGTAGCAGGGCTAATTGGAAGAGTGTGGGATTTACTGCTTTATCCCAGATAGAGGACATCAGCCCTGGGGTAAAGAGATGGAAGAGATCTCCTTCAGACTGTCACCCATGAATTCATGCAGATTTATCCTTAAACTGATGGAAAACAATAATCAGTGTTTGCAGCAAGCTCTAAATCTGCCTGTTTAATTACAAGCAGGACATGACCCTTTTAGCAGCAGATGCTCCTAAAAACTCTATGGAAAAAAAAGGAAAGCACTCAGAGGTTTCTCTTTTATGGAGAAAAGCAGCTGAATGAACAACAGTCAGAACAAGTGCTACAGTCCTTCCCGTGGGAATAGGTGGTAATGGGAATGCTGTTTCTGTGGTAACCTGCAACCTGGCTGAAAGCCTGTCTGTACAACTGCTGTGAGTTAGGATGGGTAAATCGATGTGGAAGTGACCTCTTTGTCCTTTGCTGCTCAGGTGAGGTACCATCCTATGCTTCTGATGCTAAGATCACAGGGACAGTGCTGTTCCACTCAAAGATGGAAGGTAGCTCACCCAAGCATGGCCTCAGCTCAGCTCGGACCTCCCCAAACCATCACCAGCCACCGTACTGACCCTGGAGAAGATAACGGTCCACCCCGGAGGGAATGCGGCTGAATGAGCTCTTTTTCTGCGCACTAGAAATTGCCTCTGCTCACTGACTGCGAGAAGCTGCAAGTGGAAGATAAATAACAGCATGAGCTGCTAGAGAGGAAATAATGCCACATTACATCAAGCAGGTCCTTGCTTCACTGTCAGCTTAGAGTCAGTTCCGCATGGAAGGACAGCCCTGCCATTTGGCCTGTATCCTTTATTAATGTGGATGCTATGGATTAGCCGATACTTTGGTGTTCAATACCATCCTTTTATGCTTGAGTTCTTAGCAAAGGCACTTGTCCTGTCTGCTGTTATTCCTTGTGTGCAGTTAGCAGGGCTGCTGTTCCCTTCGCAGATTATCCCCTGCAATGCCTGGGCTGGAATTGATGCCATAGAGATGCTTCACCTTCACCAGTACTAGCAAACACGCTTTGGGAATCCACTGTAAAGCTCTGTAAAGTACTTTATGTATATTCATGTGTAAGCATAAATACAGTATAACCTTTGGAGTGGCATTATATACTAATATTATTACCAAACTAATAGGCCTATAATTAGGTTTTTACTCTGCAAAGCACTAAACTACAAGCTTTATTTTTAACATGGATAATGTCAGCGTTGGGAAAGTTAAGCAGGTCATTACACTAAATGAAAGAGCAGTAACTCTTTCAGGACCTGATCCAAAATGTATGATGACCAAGGGAAATACTGCCCATGGCTTTACTGCATTTTGGTTAGCTTTCTGATGTTAAGGTAGTCTGCAAAGAAATGTATTCATCTTGCTTTGAGAAATCAAGGCTAGTTGGGATTTGGCATTTGAAGTTCCATTTTCTTGTTTACTATAAAGTGTAACTACAAAAGACTGAGCTAAATATTAACAGGAATGTCAGTGGTTCAAGGAGCTGGTTAGCTCCACCCTGAGCAAAGCAGCACCTCTGTGTGACCAAATGGTAATGAGACCTTTTCAGATGAGCCTGATTTACCGCAATCCATTTATTCATGAATGCCATGGGTGGATGCTTTTCAAACCTTGGTAGTTTGACAGTGCCAGGGCATTACTAGCAGCCAAACCCTGCTTCCTGATACAGAGCAATGATGCTCTTTGGAATTCCTCCACCTGCATGGCTCCCTAAATTGTGCTATTGAACATACGCTGCTGTGAGGATCTCAGAGGGATGTTTGTATTGGATGGCAGGCTAATTGTGGGACTGGGGAGATTTCAGGTGGCAAAAACCTTTTCATAACAAGATAATAAAGGATTATAGAAGGGAGATGAGATTAAGAATGACTGTTTGAGAGGTGATGCTGCCTGGCAGAAAATGTTTGTTTCAGCAGGTAAAGATCTCACCAAAGAGGGGACAATTGTGCAGAAAACAGGACAAGTTTCTCTCTGTAAATGGCATACACACATTTCTTATAAACAACACTTTGAAGGTGCAATCAATGGAAATTTAAGGTTGGGGAAGTTTTCCAGCACCTTGCACATGAAAACTGTAAAGCAGAGCAGAGCCCATCCTCCCCTGACACAGGCACAGGTAACAGGAGCGCAGGGAATTCAGGGAAGTCGTGCACTGACATTTAAATCACTGCATTGCTCTAACAAGCAGGTTGGCAGCGTGCAGCTTGGGAAATGGGAGACTTCGTGTTGGAGTCATCACTGAACTGCAGGGCACACTCCAGCAGAGCCTCAATGTCCCTAGGAACATCTCAGCCAGATGAGGAGGGCAGCAAAGAGCCACCTCCATCTCAGCAGCCCTTAGCAACAAAACCAGGCAAAGCCACAGGGTAACCTCACTGGGACATCAGACAGGCCCATGGAGCTGCCTCCAAAATACAGTTTCTTTGGGGTTTAGAGTTGTTACTTCTAAGTAGAGCCCCCCAGCAAGCCACATAATGCAGAAGGAAACAGCCTTTTCTAGTACCTCACTTCATGGCTATGCCATTAGCATCTAGAGACTGGGATGAGTATTGCGTGTCCTCTTAACAGTGCTCTAACAGTGCCCTAATGAAGTTAAGAACACATGCTTTCTTCTTCAGAGATTTATGGAATAAATCACATAATCTAATAGGAACCCCTGCCCTTCCCAGAGACAGTCTGAGCACAGAGATAAGCTTATAAGGCTCTGTTTTCTTTCGCACACAGTGATAGGACTTTGTGAGGGTCTGTCCTTTGGCTGTTTCATGACTCCTTGCTGCTCCAGGGCTGTGTAAGAGATTACTCTGGAGCCAGGCTTTTGGGAGACACCACACTGCTATTGTCTAAGCAGTAGAGGAGAAGCAGGTCCCTGGTAAAACACTTTCAAAGCTAATTTAAACTTGGAAGACACCCAAATGTCTCTGGGAGGTGCAATTTAGAACCCTAACCTAAGATAGCCTGGGCTGCAATCGCAGATTTCTGGGAACAGTATGGAACAGTTGCTCCATGAGCCAAAATCACTGCAGGTCTCTGTATTATAATACTTTGACAGGAGAGCTGTTGCCATTCTGAGTTACCTTATGGAGAAAAAAGTAGCAACACATTAAATTCAAACATGGTTAAAACCAATCCCCAGCCTACACATCTGCACCAGCAAGTCTCTTAGGATTCTGGGCTAAGAAACACAATCTCAGTCTCAATCTCCCTGATAGTGTTAGCTGTTGAACCAACACGGAGCTCCCTGAAAGGATTTAGAAGGGTTCTCCTGCAAAGAAGTCTTCGTCTTTGAATCGTACAGAAAGTTGAATGTGTGAGGACTTTGATTTTCAAACCACCCTTTTTATCTCTGCTACAGAACATCCTCTTAAGAATGGTTAAAATAAAGAACTTCTGGCAGTAGATTAACAGATGCCGTGCATTGTAGTGCAAGGAGGAATGTGAAGGTAAGTCCAAGGCTTAGTTTGAAACACGCTGTTGTATTTTTTCTTGAGGATCTGAACTGCCTTGGATGAGTTCTGCTTCTAAAACCTGGTTCACTGTTTCCAAGTCAGCAGTTAATAGCTGCTGCAGTCAGCCATGCAGCAAGCACCCAGCAACTGAAAGTATAAAGGTGAACTTGTCCATTAGAAAAGTTGATCTCCTTTCAATATACGCACTGCCTGATCTTCTGTTTCACTGTCCAGGGCTACCCGTTGTGAGTATAACCTCACAAGCAGCAAAAAAAGATGAGGAAAGGCACAGCAGACCAAGGACATAGGGAAAATGCTGATGAATCCCATCACTTGCCTACTGAAGTTTGCACAAGGGATATGGGCTGGTAAGTTCTCCTGCAGGCAAGCAAGGTTCTGTGGATATCTTTGGGCTTTGAGGATTCTGAGGCTAAGCCTGTGGAGACTAAATGGGGTAACTAAATGCCTGTTAAATTCTACCACTGAAATAAAGTAAGAAAGAAATGGGATTCATCTATCTAAATATCCTTGAGGATCCGAGTCCAAATCTGGACCTGCATGTGCAAGTCCAAGCTTTGATTCATCCCAGCTTCCTTCAGGCACTTAAAAGAAACACCAAATTAGGATCTGGGTCAGCCTGGGATTTTCCTGTCCTCAACAAGCATAGTCAAGATAAATTACCCCCAACAGAGTATAAAGTAGTGTGGATCTGCTGTGCCTGACTCCTGCATCACAGACCCAGCTCTGCCAAAGCCTCTGGTCCCTTCCGAGCACGGCAAGAAGAGATGCGAGGTCCCAGGGCAGCAGTTCCATGCCCTGTGCCACCATGGGGCCCAGAGGCAGCCACTGGCAGAGCAAAGCTTGCACTGCCTGTGGGAATGGCTTCTCCAGATCAGCCTTGGCATCAGGAGTCTGCCTCCTGAAATGGGAAGAAATTACCTTGGGAATATCAAAGATACAGTTTTTGCTTTGCAATATTTACAGGGATTTCTTTCCTCTTCGCTGGAACAGCCCCCAGACCTTACAGCCTTATTTTGGCAAAGCTCCTGTTGAAATGAATCATGACTTTGCCCCAGTTGATGCTCCAGGACTGAGCTCTAAATTATTAAAGGTGACTGATATGTAAGAGTTTATGTCAATTTTCCAAGCAGCTCAGCAAACCCTCCTTTGAAACTCATAGAAGGTAAGAGGCTGAACTCCCAGCCTGCTTTGAAATCTCAGCCTTAGCTTTTTAGTGAAAAGCAGTGCCTTTTAAACCTCATATTTTAATCATCGTACTTCTGCGCCATACAGAACTCTCGCCTTAGAATCATAGAATAATCAGGGTTGGAAAGGACCTTAAGCTTATCCAGTTCCAACCCCCCTGCCATGGGCAGGGACACCTCCCACTAAACTATGCCACCCAAGGCTCTGTCCAGCCCAGCCTTGAACACTGCCAGTGATGGAACATTCACAACTTCCCTGGGCAACCCATTCCAGTGCCTCACCACCCTTACAGTA
>JANRGW010025566.1:0-24472 GCA_024733675.1 Psilopsiagon aymara
CTCACAAGAGCAGAGTAGAGGGGCAGGATCACCTCCCTCGACCTGCTGGTCACACTCCTTCTGATGCAGCCCAGGATGTGGTTGGCTTTCTGGGCTGTGAGCGTACACTACCAGGTCATGTTCCTTTTTCCATCGACCAACACCCCCAAGTCCTTCTCTGCAGGGCTTCTCTGAGTCTCTTCTCTGCCCAAACTGAAGCTGTGTTTGAGATTGCTCCGACCCAGGTGCAGGACCTTGCACTTGGCATCGTTAAACTTCATCAGGTCAGTCTTAGACACTTTGTATTTCTTACCACTACCCCAGCAGAATTTTATCACAAAAGTTTTCCTGTTTAAAGTCCCAAAAGGTGTGGTGTTTTGAACTCTGCCACCTTCCCAACAGTTTAAAAATGCCTTCCTGCTAAAGCAGAAGGTAATATAGCATTGTATTGAAATATGGTGTGTACTGCATTTGTCATGTTATCACACAATCATTCGTGACCTAAAGAGAAAAAGAAATAACATCTTCAATGAAAAGCATATAGGCTTAGATCATGTGACATTCTTTTTACTAAAATATGGCATTGACTGGTTAACACTTTAAATACATATTTATTTCCAGAAGGTCATTACAACTTATGAAAATTAGAGTAAAAAACTCCGAAAAAAGAATGTATATAGTATGTTGCAATTTGAATGTTTCATACTTCAATCACACTACAAAAAACTTGAAAAATGCTTTACCTATCCCTTCAAGATATAAAAATTCATCGTATGAAAAAGTTCCTACTTTTCATCAGCTTTATGAATAATACCAAACTTACCACAGAACTCAATTGTAGGAATGAATATTGGGAAGAGACATCCATAGTTAATTAAGTTTCACATTCTCTCCTGCCAGAGTTCAGCAGCTCTTGTAATAGGCATATTTGGAGCTAAGCCATGTTTTAAACAAATGCCACCTGTCTCTCTGCTGTAGACAAGGAGATATCCATCAGCCTTGATAGGCCATAAATCCTCTTAAATACAATGAAAAAAATATTATCTGAAATGAAAGCGAGGATGAAAGGAAGAGTCTGAAAATTAACCCCCTCTACTTCGTGGCAATGTCCATCTCAGTACATCTAATTCATGATACTATTCTGATGGTTTCCAATGAATTCCAATGAATTCAAGTACTTCATCATCTACTGTTTTATTGGAATTGTGGCCTTATCCAAGCTGGCTCCAGACTTCTCTGTGACACTAAGCTTTAAAATCTACTGCTGTTTTTTTTTTATTCCTTTCTACCTTTTTAGTAAAACAGACCTATAAATTTTATTAAAAGAAGCTGTTCAGAATGTGTTAAAAAATCAGATTTTCTTTTTAATCCCCTCACCATCCAAAATAAAAATAAATAAATAAATAGATAAAATAAATAATAAATAGATGAAAGCAAAGTAGATATTTCTCAGAGAAAGTTTCAAGAGATTTTCATCTCTTTACCTACAGGTGATTCAATCTGACCTCAACTGTAAGCTGTGGGTACTACTTACAGGGAATTGGGAAAAGATTGCATTGTCCTGGGAACTCTGCTCAAGTAGTAAGAGGAATTCCTTAGACTGAAACTGAGATCTCTAACAACTCTGAAAGCCCTGCAGAGGGCTTAAGATCTGTCACTCACTCTTCTCTCTCTTAGTCTACTAAAGACCTGCACCAACATTCAAGCAGTGACACAATTCTTCGGGTAACTTTCTTTGTGCAATACCATTTCTTCCACCTGCCAAGCTGCTGAAGGCATGGACCAGTGAGGTGTCATTATCAAGCTGTATTTTGCAAAAATATAGGCAGTCCCAGAGAAATTTTTCCCATTTCTGTGTGAAGGTTCTACTAAAACAAAAGAAAAAAAAAAAACAAACAAAAAAACAAAAAACAAAACCAACAGAAAACAGGCTGAGGATTCAGATCTTTAAGTAGTTGGATAACTGGGTATTTACCAGGGAGTGTTTGTTTCTGACGCTGTAGTTCATGATCCCCCTTGCAGACTCCTGGTCCTAGACTTTCTCAGTGTCTCTCTCCAGTGAAGTCAGTAGGCAAACAGGGAGCACATATGAGCTTTAAGCAAAAAGTTTAGCTGCTTAGAAATAAACCATTTTCTACTTACAAAATCCAAGCAGAATTATTTATGAGAGCTCATATTTATCATTAAAGAAATGATGAATAGAAGTTATGTAGACATAAAGCTGTTTCAAGCAGAGCTTTCCCAATTCACCAACAGAGGGAATAGAAAACTCATTCCGTCTAGCATGTTATTGGACATTACAATAATTTTTTTTTCTGAGCTATAATATATGATGTGGTTATTCCACAGGTTTTAACATGAGAGAGAACATTTTCTTGGCCAAAGGGTTTCAGCATTTTGTAGGGGATTGCAGTTGTTTGTCTATGCAAGAAGAATACAAAAAATAATTCTCCATTTTCAAATGTTTAGACTAAAAATGCACACAACATTCATTACCTCAGATCAAAAGCTGCCCTGAAGGTGGATCTGGGAGGGAAAGGGGAGATGTGACTTTTGTCAGAACTTGCCAATAATATTCCAATTTAAGGCAATTAATCTTTGTCAACAATTAGTATGACAGACAAAATTGGCTTAAATGATTGATCTACTCCTGCAGTGCCATAACAGCAGATGAACCTGGCCATATAGGTTAGAAAGTCAAAATGAAAATTATAACGAATAGCATTATGCAAATTTATATCAAGTCAAACAATGGGGAAAAAAATCAGTCTTAACAGTAAATTCTTCTTAAGAATAGCTGTTCTGATAAAGACAGGTTAAAAAGGCAGACTAGCTACCTTTAGAAGCTAGTCCTTTCCTAGTATAAAACTGCTGCTAACAGGAGTTATAGGGACTTTTGCATTAAAAAGCTGATTTTTCTCACATAGCTGCACGCTTTGCAAAATTCTTTATAGTTGAAATACAGCTGTGCGAGAACTGCCGTGAGTTTGGAGAGGATAAATAAAGTCTGGTAAAACTATTTTCTATGAGGTAAAAATTAATTATGCGTGCATCACACAAGATTTCTGCTCCTGGAAGTATTATTCCATTAAGCCTGGAAGTCCCTCCACATTCCAGGACCTGGACTGTCTCCTTCTTGCCCTCCAGCCTAAAATGGGTTGGAACTAGAGAATGCATGATCCTTTCTCCTACCACAGGAACTAGTTGAAGACTTGAGTTCTGCTGTTAACCTTAGTTTTATGCGTAGGAAGAAAGAAGATATATGAATTCAAGAGGCAGCAGTATAAATAAACGTGTAGAGCCAAAGCATTAATACTTTGTACTAATACAGTACTTTATTATGTGAAGTTTTGTATGAGGGATACTCTGTAAAATCTAGTTTAATGTCAGTCTTTGTACTTGTTTTCTTATGTGTGTAAAAAATGTATAATCTCCTCCCATGATTACACCTGTTTATCAAGGTAACTGTACTACATATTTGAAGAAACAGTACTTCTGAGCAGTTTGAATCTGCTGAGGACGTACAGAGTCACATAACTCAGAAGCTTTGACCCACACGTTTTATTCAGAAGTTTCATCATTTGACATGGAAGAATTACAGTATTTTGCTTCCTCTAATTTCAGAGTAAGTAAGATTATTGTTACGTTGGCAGGTTTTACTACTAGTACTAGTTTTTTTTTCATTATTTTTATCCTGCTATTAAAAGAGGAACAGACTTTAGAAGGATTCACATAATTGGCTATGATCTTCCATTTCTTTTCTTTTTATGAGTAATCCATTTTCAGTCAAAATTAAACACCTTTTCAAAAGCCAGACTTTGATTTCTATTCCACAATTACAATATATAAATTTATTTTGCATATTTTTTCAGCAATACAAAGCACTCAGGACACAGATCACATCACTGACATACTCAGTTTGCTTACATTCTCTAAGATCAGAGAGCAGATTGACAGAGCATTTAACAAGTGTGCTGCTTCAATTCAGTATTTCTAAAATCTTCCTTTAACATATATCATCTCTCAAACATAATCAGGAAGGAAATTATCTTGTCAGAAGCTTCATAGTTAGCTTCCTTGTTAGAAGCTTGAAGGTTTCCACAGCGTTTGTTTTTTTCCAGTGCAAATCATCTGGATGCCCTGCCCTTCACTTTACTAACTCTTTTTGAGCAGAATTGAAAATGAAATTCACAGTTTAATATGCATCCTCATTATACCAGCAAGTCAGGTCTGTCCGAGCTCAAAGACTTTTGGCATCAGATTTCTTCTTTTTTTTTCCATTGCCAATGTAATTAGCATTCTGTTTTCATTAGTGTATTAGCTATCAGTTGCAGGTAGCCAGCATCTTTTATTTGAACAAAGGGAGAAAAGAGTGAGAAACAAAGACATATATTTCATCTCTGAGAAAAGGAACACCCCCGCTCAGCCTTTCAGGATTTCCCAGCAATATCAATGTTACAAGGAGTAGATGATTAGAGTTTGCAGTAGGAGACCTAAACTGCTCAGCAGCTGCTCTTATCAGAGTGGACTGAATGGAAAAGAAGTTTAAAAATGACTTCTTAGGTTATGATAGTGACCAGGACAGCTAAAACAGCCTGTTAAGGAACTTCTGCATGGAGAATGAAGAGGCAGAATACATTTCTAATACCTATTAAGCTCTGGGTGGACAGCAGCATAACATAGCCCTGAAAAAAAGGGAAGAAAAAAAAATCAAGTAAAATATATTTCATCTGCTTTAAGAAATATGCCTTCTCATTGTGCAGTCTAGTGAGTTAGGGCCAAAGTTGCCAAAGATAATATGCTTCAGTAAGTGAGCAGAAAATAAGAAATAATAAACAGTTGCAAATCTTGGGGAAGGAAAGTTGACCTTCAGTATCAGCAAACAGCCAGTACTCCAAATGGAATTTGGATGCTTCCATACCCTGTTTGACTTTGGATTGGAATGTCAAAAGTAATACTTCTGCTGGCTTTGGATTTGGTCTGCAAAGATAATGGGAAAAAGAAGCAATAGAGAGCCTCTATTAAGTTTATTGCATTTTGGATCACCGGATTCTCTATCTTTGTTTCAATTATGTTTCCGAAATCTGTGTGAACTCATGAGTAGCTCTTTTTTCCCCTCTATAACTCATGGTAAGGAAAAATTGGAAAGAGGAGCTTCTGATATTTATGTCCTTTATGTGGGAAGGGGTATTATATATGTAGTCTGGGCATGATGCCTTCTTTCTTCTATGCAAAGAGGGTCAAAAGATGGTTTCTAAGTTAACTTCTTTATTGCCTTTCTTAAAGAGAATATTTCTTTCTTTCCTCAGGTGGCTGTTGTCTTTGCTGAGATCAAGGAGTTTTACATATAAAGGGTGACTGACTGGATTGGTAGGTCAGCGTCCTCCTGCATGAAGTCTTTTGGAAGGTCAGCTTCTCCTGAATCAGAAGAGAAATGGTGTTATGATATCCTTGTAAGTCACTCTTAACTCTGTCAGTTCTTTCTACTGGCCTGTTGAACACTGTACATGCTACAAGCTGATTATTATGATTCTAATAAAATGTCTATCCATGGTTAGTTGCATCATATCTTACTCTGGTGACAAAGTACAAGAAGTTTTCTATCATAAGCAGGTGCCGGAAGGAATACTGTGAAATGAGTTCTTTTAAAACTTTTCTTTTTCTCATGCTAGAGGAAATAGAATTAGCAAGTTCCAAGTCCCAACTTGAGTGAGATTTGTTTAAATGCTATAAAGCAGAGATAATAATCTCTATTCTTACTCCTCTTCAGAGCCCTAAGATCTTGTATGTAAACTTTTCATTTTTTTATGGTCAAAACATCCCAGTTATATGTTTTCTTATTAATCTTACATGAAACCTGAATAAAATATGAATCAGCAATTTGGACACTAGCCTAAAGGGCTTGGAAAAGTCTGGGTACACATAGCAAATGTCCTGTGTGACCTTACACTTCTTAATCTTCCCATAGCTTTGGTTCTTCACTTGCAAAACCAGGATTTGATGGGTTTCTGCCTTACATACATTAAGGCCTGCGAAAAGGCCTGATATTTAAGTCACCATGGCTGATATCAAATAACCTACATAAACAGCTAACAGTCATTACTCCGGTAGCTGGAGCTTTAAGAAAAACACCATATGTTCTGAGACGCACAATAATGTCATAAAAAGTGGCAGTATGACAATACTGGCTATGTTTGCACATCTTCAGGACAGACTCCCTGGAGAGACACCCACGATCTCTTTAAGTGTCCTGAAAAAAAAATCCAAGAAATAAAGAATGATCCAAGAAATGGGGGAAGAATGGAATGCTCATTTAATGAAATGCATTAAAAAAAAAAAATCCAACCGACCAACCAACCAAAAAAATAGAACTAACAAAACCTCAAAACAGTCTACAAGCTATGCAGCTTTTTTTTCAGATGTTAATGTTGGGCTTTCCTATGTAGTGAGCATTACGACCATTTTGGTTTGTTTGTCTGCTTTTGCACCTAAGCCAGAATACTGGGGTCCTGAAATAAGACAGGTTTAGTGTTTTGGGGGCTTTTTTCTTTTGAGACTCTTCTCTACCAACTTAACCAATGAGACAGGCCCTTCAGAAGGAATACCTTGGAAAAAAGAATCTGTGTTGGAGTTAGTGAGGGCTTGGAGGCTAACATGTTTGGATATTGCTTTAAAAATTAACATACTACTGTTGCCTCTCTGCCTCTCTTCCTTCCCTCTCTTCCTCCTCTCCCTGACTCCCTTACTCCCTCCAGTTCTCTCCAGTTCCCTCCAGTTTGCTCCAGTTTGCCTAAAATGCCAAACTTCCTTTACCTCAAGAAAAAAACTGAGACAGAAATATCTCAGGATAAATACTAGGCATCTAGAGCAATACTTTTGCAGCATGACATTTATAAACGTATTCACCACACAACCATGCAGACAAGATGCAGTCAGTGATAAAAAGAAAAGAAGCTGCATTCAGTCTTCCTAGTAATTTCAAAACATCTAAGATCCATTCATTTATTCATTTTGTTCTGTTTAAATGCTCTTTAATGTACTACTTGTGGGTACTTCATCTGGATGACAGTATTAGGAAAAAAAACCCCAAACAGTTCTTCTAAAAAGTCCACATAAATAGAGTTGAAATTAAAAAAAAAAGTTAACAGAGATAAAAATAAAGTTAGCAACATCAATTTTCAAATAGATTTTAGCTGTTTAGTATACTCAGGTAGGTAGCCAATTCTGCATGCTTCTATCCAGCTGACTAGCTTAGTGAAGCCAAACAGAAAGCAAAGAAAGCATAAAGCTCACTCCCTAATTTCTTTTTTTTTCCATAATATGTTGCTGTGATGTTGCAAACCCTAGTACATGCACATATTAAGTGGGGAATAATATGTACATTTTTGAGGAGAAAGTTGAGAAATGTCATTCTGAAGGTTGGGTTCATTTTCTTTCTTTACTACTCTCCAGGTGATATTGATCATAGCTCCTCAGTAACCTTAAAATGTATTAATTAAAAACAATAAAGGAAAGGAAAGAGGGAAGGCAGAAAGCAGTATTTAGTTAAACTCTCATATAGTAATAGTCTCTCAGAGCTTTCTTAATAGTAATTTATTTTCATTAAATGATACAAGTATGGATAATTCTTTCAGCTAATGGGTTGTATGTAGAAAAAGAGAATAAAGCCCCCCCTCTGAAACTTAGGTCATACTGGATACCTGGATGGAAAATCAATGTAGTGGATCTCAGAGCCCCTTGTTCTTGTTGAATATGGATGGCATTGTTTAGCTAAAACTAAAAGAAAAACTGAACTAGAAATCCTGTGGTGCCTCCAGCTTTTTGTCATTCATCAGTCTCTGAGGCTCTGTCAGTACAGTTTGAAGCTAACACAAATACAAAACAACAGGATAACTCTGCAGACTAGTATCATAGCTGTAATCTCTCCCTAGCATAGAAATTGTACATTGTGTCTGGATCCTTGACCAAAAGGAGACCACCAGCTTGAAGGCCACGAGTGCAGATAGGAGTCATGGAAGAACTGATGTACTTAATGGTGCACATGTGCATACATGAAATAAGGAACGGAGCTTTGAACCTTGACTTCATTCCATGGTACTTCCATCAGAAACAACCTACCTATTTCTTTATACCAAGACATTTTCCTCCCTCTCTCATAACAAGAGAAAATGAATAAATAACAATTTTTTAAAAGTTAACCAAGCAGTACATAGAACTCCCCTGGTTATTAGCTCCTACTGTGACTTCTGCAGGAGGTCTTCCTTCTCTCTCTCCTTATCTTCTTAAAATCTAGGCTGTTTTGAGTAGGCAGTGTTAAGATTTTTTGGTTATTTTTTCTTTAGGAAATCTTCACCTCATTAGCAAATAAAGGTCATGGAACCATGCATTTTAGACTAAGTTAACGTAGTTAATCAATTTTTAATATAGCAATCCATTAATACCTCTGTCTAAAAAGAAATCTTGTAACAACTGAGATGATTTATCCAAGTGAAAGCCCTCCTTTCAGGTTGGAAAAATATACTCATTACAGCTAGGTCACGTGAAAGGATATGGAAAAGACATGGCAATAATATAGAAAGTTGTGGTCATTACAGTGGAGTAGCTCTATACTAGTGGTGAAATGACAGTAGCAGAAATCAAGCATTACCAAAATGTTAATAGTACTTGTCATTGTAATTATGCCAAGGATTTTTAATG
Source organism: Psilopsiagon aymara (assembly GCA_024733675.1). NCBI lineage: Eukaryota > Metazoa > Chordata > Aves > Psittaciformes > Psittacidae > Psilopsiagon > Psilopsiagon aymara. The sequence goes on from JANRGW010025566.1 coordinate 8,677, forward strand.
AGGAACTGGCTTTCATGATTTAATTACAAAACTTTGTTAGGGATATGCTGCTAGGGATGTGACTGTATATCATCAAGACAAAGGCCTGGCTCCTGTACACTGCAATTTGTTTAATAATTTTTCACTTGGAATGTGTGTCTTTGTAAAATGCAGATGGTAAAGTCTGACTAATGTAGAACTTGGTAGCAGTGAAATAGCAAGTCATTCAAAAAGCAAAGCAAAAAAGAAAAACCTAAGCATTCAAACCATGATGCAGATTTAGAAAAATCTTCAAAACTTGGGGCTTAGAGGCTAAAGAAAGAAATTTATATGGTTACAAAATTTATTTGGGATCTGTAAGCAGAAAAGTATTAATCTTACTTTGTTCTCAGGAATGTTGGAAATAGCATAGGACTGTAAACACCTACTGCAGTGATCTGGTGAAAATTGAAAAGTTTCTTAAGAACTGCAATTTCACCTTTGTCAGCTAGTGAATGTACCAAGAGCCTGAATTAACCCAAGGTAACCTTCTGTAGGTAGGAGAAAAGCAAAACAGCAGTTATTATGTTTCCTTTGCAGCTGGAAGGAGTTGATACCTTCCTGCCATCCTGAAAATGACATGCTTCTGGTCTCATGACATAGTTTAAGAGATTCCACTGCAACAGCTCCATTTCTGTTCATCTTCACCAACACGGTTTATCATCTGAAGTGGCAGCCTAGGAGGCAAAGTGTGGTGAATATGGATGCTCTTTGTAAGACTCCCATATAAAACAGTTCAGTTGCTGAAAACTTCAGCATGAACTAGAAAAACTGCTAAAGTCCAGAAGTCAGAAGACATGAGGCCAAAAATGTCTTAAGTGACAGGTACTATTTCTTTGGTAGAGGCAGCTTGTCTCATGGCCTTGCTCATACATGTGTCATTAGAAACATTGGCCTCGTTCAGGACTGTCAGTGTATGAACTTGTTCTTATCACAAGGTGAGTCATTATCGTTTCAACTCAATGTATACTGGGGGTAGCATGGGCTGGTCATTGCTTTTATTGCGGTTGCCCATGTGAGTTTTTATTCTGCTGTAAGAATCGCTGTCTAAGAAAAATTTTATGCAAGCATTACCCTACCAAATGCAGTGGGGAAAAAAGGGCATGTATTATTCTGGCACATTGTCTGTAACCAGTCTAGAGGGAGTAGGGAAGGGGGGAGAATTCAGCTAAATAAAGAAAGTCACGTCAGCTGGATTCTTTTCCAACACATGTTATCTCTTACCAAAAGTAACTGTTCACATCAAATAAAGCAATATAACCAGAGATGATCCTATGGGGACAAAAACCAAACCAAAACAGAAAAAAAAGAGAATGGGAGAGGGCTTAAGGTCTACAGAAAGGACCTTAAGGATGAAAGTAATGTAACTTTGAGTTGCCACATCCTGACAAGAGCTGCCACATTCACCAAGGTACCTTTTGTGAGACAGCGGAATAAAGATTGGACATCTTGCAGAAAAAGAGTTTATAGAGTGTGGTAAAAGTTGATTGTTGTTCCTTATGTCTTTCTAAGAGAAGAACTTCAAAACCTCTGTCCTTTTGCAGTACTTGGTCCTTGAGAACAAACATTTAGCAGGGTCAGCAAACTATGCCATACCTGCTTGCTCCAGCTAATATATGAAATATGCCCTTGACAGCATAGAAGCTCACCAGCTGCAGAGCCAGCCTGATGAGACAAAATTCTCAGAAACAGGACTTCTGATTTTTCTGTAAGCAATGGTGATCCATGTGCTCTGGTCAGAAGTAAAACTGTAACTGTGAGGGCAGCCTTAATGAAATGAGAACAAGAAGAGAGGCCTGACACCAAAGAAAACAATTATTGGTCCTTTTCAAATCTGGATTTATTCGGAAATGTCTGTTAGTGTCAATACACAGCTTTGAAAAATGGGAATAGGGTTTCAGTTAACAAAATGGCAGCCAAAGCATATCCACCACAGAATCCACACTATCTCTTCATCATGGATTTGCTTTGCCTTTGTAGGGCCTCCTGATAGCTCTTCTGGGAATGACTTCACCACACTGCAAAGGATTTGAGAAGCCCTATTTAGTATATTTCCATATTCTGTATCTCTGCCAAGAAGAGAGGGGCAGTTGAAGATACGTTAATTTTACAGTATCTGTAATGGAGACATGTCCAGTTCAGTTAGCCATTAAAAGCAGCTTTGTCATTTGCCAGGTAATCACTTTTGCTGACTGAGAGACAAAAGGAAGTATTCCTTATGGAGTTTCTATGCCAAGTCTATGTTTATTCAGTTTCAGTTCTAATACTGCTTTTTGTAACACAAAGCAGTTGCAGTAGAGTGTATGACAATGCCATGTAGTAAAAAAGTGCAAAAATGCAATTTCTCTCTAATTATATTGTAAAGTAGGATTAGCAGCAAGTAATTGAAGATGTCATTCCTTATTTGGCATTGGCATTCTAATTATCAAAAGCCAAGTGAGAAAAACTTATGGCTTGATTTTAACTTAAAGGGCTTACGTTAGGTATGGACTGTAAGAATACAGACTTGGATTGTAAGAATACAAGTTAAGGCTTGCATGAAAAAAAATAATCGGCGTAGATTTTCTTCTGCTGCATGTACATGTAAACTTATTATGACAATGTTTTCCTGTGAGTTATTCAGCTGGGAAAAGAACCAGGGTTGTCTGCAAATAAAATACTTATAACAGGAGGTCATAGACTACAAGGAGGGAAAAATGACTTGACTATATAAGAAATAGTAAGTAGCCATTGGAGATGTCCTTTCTAAAACAATTAAAATCAAAACCATAATGCAGGCTAGTTTGTGGATTTTACTTTTTTCCTTAAATTATTCCCTGTTACCTGAGACATTTACAAGCAAAAGATCTTTGTCTAGTTGAAATTTGTCTATGCCTGTTCAGAACGACAAGAAAGATGAATAAAATTCCCCATATTTACATTTTCAGAAAGATATGTTTTGTGGAAAACAGTACCAATTCTGTAACCATTAATATAGATGCAGAACTTTGCTACTGCCAGCAGTCCTGAAATCTGTTCCACTATCCATTTTTCATGTTATTTGAGGCAAGGTCACAGGGAATATCTTTTATTAGATCATCTGAGGTTGCTAGAAAGTCCTAATATGCTTTTTGGTTATTTAAGACCTCCTTCCAGTTTCAGAGGGAAGATCATCTCTCATAGGTGTGTTACAGCTGTAACAAAACTACTCTTTCAAACTTATTTCCAAAAGTGACTGAAAGCCTGAATCTTAGTAGAAAAATGATGCTTGAAAGTCTGTGCACCAACCCTACAGAGGTAGTAAATCAAGCATCATTTTTTTAAGCGCTAATTGTTTAAACAGCTTTGGAATTCACTTCTCTGACCTATTTCCATAATATGCCTTCATGTGCAGAGCTATAAATTTATTTGTTTGAATCACATACTGAACTTGTGCTAGCACACAATGCAGATGCAAAATAATCTTAATAGGAAAATATTGTCTTATTTTTAAACAGATGTGGCTCCCAGTCCTGAGCATCTACTTGTACAACTGAGTAGGTAGCATGAATAGCGGGAAAGATCTGAATTAGTGAGAAGTAGCAAAGGTTAAGATTGCTTATGTTGACAAACGGCTCATAAAATTCTACCTTGGGATCTACCTACGTCCTTGAGAAGCTCCCTCCTATTTGCTTATCAGCACCTGCCATCATGCTTTTAGATATGAAAATAAGTCTCATCCAGATGAAATGGCAATGAAATTCTTGATTATCCCAGCTGGAATTCTTCAGGAAATCAAGATTAATGCTTCTGACCCTTACAGTGGCTCTACTGGGATTTTTGAGAGTAAATTGACAAAACTGACTCAGGGGTGGAATTTATGTGTATATGGGTGGGGAGGCAGTAAGAAATGTACAGCCCCACAACAGGAAATGACCGCACTGCTTATGATACAGCCCAACTTCATCCAAGTGCAGATGAACCTTATTTCCCTTATGAAAAACAAACACTTTTCTCCATCTGGTGTCTCTTTGCACCCTTGAAGGGCATTTGTTCACAGCTGACTTGAAGATTACAATCTGTTGAATCACCATTCACTCTTCCATAAAAAAGTAAGTAATCTGTGAAAATTCTCTACGAGACTAAGACATGTCTTGCTTTTTCTATAAAAATGTCAGACATTATAAAGTACAATACAGCTGTGGAATCCTTTGGTGAAATAAGGGATCATGGGTTTGATGTCATAATAAAATCACTCATTTGAGAACAGATTTATTTTCTAAAGAGGCTAGTGTCTAAGATGAGTGTCTGCCACACGCACAAAGACCCATTTCATAAATAGTCAGAAGCAACAGTAAAAAAGTACACGCACACACACAGCCCTCTGGGACACTGAAATATGTGCCAGTACTCTACATTGTTTCTAAGCGAGGGACAGGTTCCTTTGGAGGTATAAATCAATGCAGCTCAGCTCATTTAGTGTTCCACACTGAAAATCTAACCTTCTGACAATTTTTCTGGAGTTATTCTGGGCACTGAAATGCACCCTTAAGTTCAAATGAGAAAACATTCTGTGCTTTTATGTCAAGAGCTACCTCTATATAGAGTATTATGAATAAAATGTTATCTAATAGACAATAATACCTTCTGGGAATGATGCCATTTCCCATTTATTCAGCCAGAGGTATAAGTTGTTCTCTGAGAGCTTATTTTTAACTATTTGCCTTGATGTAAACTAAGAGTGAGTAACTTTCAATTTATCATGCTAAGAAGCATATTAGAGGCCTCACATATTTTTGACTGGTATGGAGTATAGTCACATTATTATTATTATTATTATTGTTATTATTATTATTATTATTTCTCGAGTTTTAATTTTATTTTCTAAGGTCACAATTATTTCCTGTACTTTCACAAGTTATTATTAAACATCCCTAGCTAATCCCTTGCTTGTATTCCAGCCTTCAGTGGGTTTTGAATCTCACAATTCATTGATTTAAAAAAAAAAAGTAAAAATCAAGAAAACTCCGTCTCAAATCCCACAGAGCTTTTGGAAACTTTTCACATACGCACGTTGCTGTGTAACACCTATAAATTAGCTTTTCTACGAAGATCTTTCTTAAACCATTTAGAAATGACATTCAGGGAGTTTCAGGCTACTGATTGATTGAAAATCATGCCTCTAGTTTCCTTGCTCTCTTAGCAAGGAAAATTATATTTTATTTATATTGCAGTTTATATATATTTATATTATATTGTATATAGTTTTTCAAGTAAAACTCCTGAAAAAAACAGAGGATTGTGACCACTCAGTTCATCCTAAGTGTCTCTGTTTTTCAAGCAGATGTAGCACCCTCTAAAAAATGTGAGGGTCATCCAATATCACTCATATCCTAAATACCTGCTGTCAAATCTTTAATCATAAAATCAATGTTTCCCCTGAACAGAAAACTGTGTTGTCAGTCTTTCACAAAGCAATATGCACAAAATGTTCTGGCCACTGATGCTGTTATGTTTAAGGGTGGAGAAACAAAAAAGTCTGTGGATTAAAATATCAATATAACATATAACTGCATAAATGAAATGCAGTAAATCCAAAGCTATATGCAACATGTAATAAAGTAATAAGAAATTGATTTACCCCATCTACAAAATGGTGCCCAGTTGAAGGATCATATAATTTAAAACTCACAAGTTAGCTTCTTTTTCCAACCATTATAACAGGCTATCCACTTACTCATGTACAACCACACTTCAAGCTATCAAACTTACAAGGTACAATTTTGACATATATAATTAATTTTTAAGTATCACCACAGAAATCTAAGTTTCAGAGAGAATGTAACATCTTCTCTTAGAAGGTACATAGGTACACAAAGGCAGGCTAAATAGTAGGCTTGGCCTGGGGACTGTATGCTAGGATCCATAATGTATTACTATAGTGCTGCAATGATCTGACAGCCCCAAATTTCTGGTCAGATGCTTTCTGTCCTCTCTTAATCAAAACATTCAGTTCTTCCTCAGAAGCCCCTAGCTGCACTGCACTGATCAGGGCGGGCTTTTTAGGACAAAGGACACACAAAGAACCACACCCAAATCCCAAAATCTTTTCACCTTTTTTACAGATTTGAGTTTTTTATGAAAAGAGAAACAAGAAAACAGACTGTGTTAAAAGCAGAAAATCTCATGAGCATAAAGAAGTCATTCCACACATGGTCTTATCCTGGATTTAATCTTTCTCTCTGTCCTAGGTTCTCTTAAACTGGATCCATGTTTCCAGAGATAAATATAGGGAAGGAGAAAAAACCCACAATTTTTTCCTGTTTCACAAGACTCATAGGTTTTGACTCAGTTTGTACTCATGCTTATTAATTGGTATTAGCAAAACCAAACACAAATAAAATTATGGTGTTTTGTGAACTTTGTATTTCCCATGTAATTCTGTTCTTAAAATTATATTGGTCATTATAATAAAATTCATACTCATTCACCCAAACCTGGTCTCGGATACTGAAGAAAGGAGTATTTCATCTTATCCTGTACTATAATATTAGTCTGAAGTTAAGTTGTTAATGAATGAGTAAAGCAGAACTTATTACTGGTGTGTGTGTGGGGGGGGAAATGACCAAAACCATGTAAGATAGGACAGTATGCCCCCTACTGTTATAGAGCTCTTATTAATTACTCTCTTGGGAAGAGCTGTGACAAATCTCTCCAGTTTGCTATCCACACACAATAGTATATCTGCTTGTGTAGTTAATTTACCTTCTTGCTCCTGAAATCATATTATCTTCCTAATTCAGTACCCAGGTCATTGTATTGCTCTCCTAGAACAAAAATAAGAGATACAGTAGGCTGCGAATATCATCATAATTTCTGCTTCATTTATTTCCTTTTCCAAAGTGGAAAAAAAAGAGTATTTGACTAATTTTGTGCCAAATTGTCTTCTTAAAACGTGTAGTTTTGTCTACCTCAGCAAACAGTCACATGATCGCTCGTTTCTAGGCACCCATCCTTTGATGTGCAAAAAACTCTGGCCATGATTTTCACAAGGGTCTATGTTTTGTTGCTCGCACCTCAAAGCACATTAAGTGGTCTCACTTCAGAAAGTGCTGGTCAGACCCTCTTTACAATGTGATAACTTCTGAAATATCCCAGAGTAAATATCTCAGAATATAGGAACTTAAGAATCACTGTTTTCCATGATCTCGTTAACCCCCACCAATGGTTTCCATTTTCCTGTCAAAAGACTGACACTATAGATGTTGGTGCCTAACTTAGTGGATTCAATTGTTATGATTTTTCCTCCTCATTATCTGGTAATTGAATACATAAAGTCTTTCCTGTCATCTTGTGAAGTATTTTATGTTTTGCAAATCTAAAATAGCTACTGCTTTGAGCTTAACATTTGAACTAATTAAGTTTCAGGAGGAAGTCTGGTTAAATTAGCACAGGGCATAAACACAAAAATTTCTGAGGTTCCATGGTGAAAAGCTTGGGTCATAAAATTGGTTAACAACAAAAAACTTATATTTTCAGAAATTCTGTAATCACTGTGGTTTCAATATGTGCAAAAAAATGCTTCTAATTTTATTAAGCAATAGCTCTTTTCCATGCTTCAGGGAAAAAATACATAATAGTCTGCTATAGGAGTCTAGGGTTCTCTGTAATAATATGCTTAGAAAAAAAAAAAAAAGTAATTGCAAAGACTGATTTAAACCACACACAGATTAAGAAAATTCAGAGACATAGTTTACCCTCTGCCTTTGGATTACCTGGGTTTAATTTTTCCCCATTTGCTCACTCAGCACAGTGTAAACCTCATTTGGCCAACTAAGCCACTGACTGAGACTAACCACTGACATTATTTTTTGTTAATAATTAGTACAACTGCTAATAACAATCCACAAGTCCTAGAGACATATTTATAATGTGATGTTAGTCTCAACAGGCTGGCTTCTGTTGAAAGAAAAGTGATTTGCTGTCAGAATAAATGAAATATTGGCCTGTTCTTCCACAATCCTTTCACCACGTTTGTATCTGCTTCTGTGTTTACTCTATCAGACTGTGGCAGAAAATATATGATCAACTAACAAAAAATATGAAGAAATCAGTTCTTGTAAGCATTATCATTCAAATGAAAATCATCTTTAAGAAAAAAAATAAAATTAATTTTGTGGCTACAAGAAAAGATTTTGACAAACTTGCACATCATTCATCAACCTCTCTGAGGCTGGGGAAACAGCAAAGGAAGAATCAAGGTCTGGCTTAACTACAATAGTTGAGGGTTTTAAAAGTTGAATAGAAAGTGCTAACTTGAGGAAATACATGTCATTTTTTAGATCTATTTCACCAATTTATGCTGAGTGTGGACAGAGCAAAGTTTTTGGAAATCTCACTGATTTCTCGTAAACTTGCCAAAAACATTACTAAAGAGCTTATGTATTTAGATTGGAGTATCCAGAGCAGCTTGAAATATATCCTATTTCTGAAGCATCCCAGGCTATTTGCAACAAAGTCAGCCCTTCTCAGAGAACAAATATTTAACTTACATCTTCACTAAGAGCCATGATTGCATGACTCAATATTCTCAGTAATATCAGAAATGGATTGAAGTACAGGAACTAGGGGTTGTTAATTCCTGTCCTTTTTAATCTATCTTCTCCTTGAATTATCATTTGGTTTTGTGCAGATCAACCAAATAGCAGGTTTTAGTCTTTTCCTCTTCATTTATTCCACCCTCTCCAAAACAGAGTTAAGAACGTGGTTTTATTTAGTAAATGTTACCTTTAAAGGTACATTTGCAGTACAAAATTTATACCTACAAGCTAGGAATCTAGGCACATGATAGTGAAATTTAAAATTACTGGCATGTTACTGATTTGTAAATTAATACTTGTAAATGGCTCAAACACATTTTTTGTGGTTTAATACAACTCTTCAATTGCCACTTTGCATCAGATAAGCACTAGATACAAAAAGAGTATTGCTTATAACTCTCAGATATGCCTGCTGTCCTGTAACATTTGTTTAACAAAGAGAAAAGGGTGCTTACATGTGTTCTTTAAAAATCAGGGGTTTCTGTTTTCATAATTGCTAAGCACCTCTAAGTAGGTCAAAGACTATGTTCTTGAAAAGCCTTAAATGGATACTTACCACTTAGAAAAAAAATGCAATTAGTCCAAGCCATGTGTTTGAATAACTGAAGAAAACACTGTTACTTAGAAACAGGTTTAAAGCGAAAGTAAATTAAGCACACAAATGAAGCTGTTTGCCGTTGTGAGCTTTGCTTCTTCTATGGAGTTTATTTTGCCTCAGAGTGAGGATAAATGTCTGTGTATATTGTGTTTATTTTGAGTGCCTCTCTTTAGCATGTGTTTGCCCGTTTGTAAGTGTGCATTCATTCTCAAATGCTGATACAGCCATATTCATTACATGCGCCGGCATGCATGCACTAACAGCATGCTAGAACACAAGTCTGATGTAGGAAAACTTTTTCCCTTTCTTCCCCTCGTGAAATCTTTTCTCATTTCAGAATCAACAGCTACCATGACTGAGAAGCTTATTCTCACCTTCCAGAGAATAATTCCTCTTTGGAATTATACTTTTCTCAACAGCTTTTACATATCTGAATATAGCTATTATCTCCCAAACAGTGCTTATCTTATTTTTTTTTTATTATTCATTAATAATAACAGACAAAAAAAAGGTAGATGGGAAATTTCTACCAAAATAGCCTTCTGCATTTGTGAAAAGCAAGATGGCCACTAAAAAGCTTAAAACACTTTTTTTATAACTTGATGCGTGGAAATTCAGTAATATATGTTTCTACAACTTTCAAGATTAACTTGAAAGTAACCTGAGCCTGAGTTCATACTTCCACCATTTCCCATTGCTTTCCATACTTGGGCTGCTGAAGTTACTTCTCCTTCCCAGTAATGTCTGAAAGAAGTTTATCTGACCTTACATTTGGCATTCAAGTCTGAGATTAGGTTTAGGTTTCAGTTTATGTACAATCAGCAGTTGGAAAGTGCAGATTAATCCCAACACATTTCTATAATAAACCATCATGCTGGGAGACCTCTTTCTTTTCAGATATCAGAGAGAGGCAGTGAAGACTAGCATTTACTTAAACCTGTACAGCGCCTATTAGAGAAAGTGAATCTCACCCTACATTTGGAAAAGTCTACCCCTTTCTATTGTGACCACTGATAGAGAAACGACAGATAGAGACCACTGATAGAGAAACTATTTCACCACTATGGATTTATTGATGGTATAGCTTCTTCCCTCAGATTTCTCTCTTAAAATTCTCTCTTAATTAAAAATTCAATAGCTGGTTTGCTTTGATTTCCAAGTGTACAGACATTTGTGGAGTTAATAGTTTAATGCATTCCACTGATGTCAAAATATGATATTTGTCATTTGGAATAGCATTATGCTACAGATTTTTCTTCTCACTGCTTTGAAGAACACAAAACAGGATACATAGATATGTTTTATATGAAATCCCACAATATCAAAAGAAAAAAGTGCAAATAAAAAAACTATGTGAATGCTTCATGGTGATAAGGAAAAAAAGCATCTGTGACTACCTAGATAAGGAGTATGTTCATACAATATATAGACTCCTTTGAGTTCCCCTGGAGTATTGATTTCTTTATTTCTTAAACTATCACTCGTACTTGTTCTAAATAATACTTAGAACAGTAGGCTTGGCTGGCATGTTTCCAAAACAAATTCTCCTTAGACTTAAAAGGTCTTGGGACAACACTGTAGAATATTGTCATGAAACGAACAAAAAACCATCTGTTGTGATACACAGTCACTTCATTGCTTACGGGCTTTTCATTAAGAAACCCACTACTAACATATTAGTGATTATAGTATACTTTTCCAATAATCAATGAGGAAAAAAAACCCCAACAAAACGGATGATTCAGAGATAATTACCCTGTAAGAGCATTATTAAAATTTTACTGTCACATCCCATTTTTTTGCCATTGCATTAACTGACTTTATTATGACCTCTTCAAAGTTTGCTTTAACAACCAATAAAAACCAAACAAGCTCAAACCCCTCATATCCTGTCATCTCTGCAACTCCCCTGACATTGTACTCTTGTTTTATCAGGAGAAACGCAAGCAATTTCTCAGATTGTTTCATTCCCCTCCCACATCAGTTTACCCCTTTTGCCTTCAGTCATCTTTGATCTGTCCATGCTTTTCCTTTGTAGTATTCAATCATCCCCTCATTCTAAAATTACTGTCCATATTTATTTTCATTCCAATTACACATCCGCTCTCTCAGTGTCTCTCTTAGGCCCTATTTAGCTACCCTGAAATCTCACTGCCTATAGATCTATTGTCCTCCATCACACAATTCTTTTAAGATTAAGGTGTTTATTTGATAGTCTATAAAATTCTCATTCCAACAAGTCAGTCCTTTGTTCTGATTTTTTCTTCTTTCAATAGGAATTACAAGAAAAAGGAGATATCTCCTATCCTGGTGGAATCAGCAATCAAATTGGCCCAATTGACAAAGGTGCCTGACCCTTAAAATCATTCATGATGCCTGCTGCATGCTTCTCTACCTCTGCTGACTTGGACATCAAACTCAGCAATTCACAGTACTATGCCAGGCCTGGAAAATACTCAGTCTGCTTGTCATGTCCCCCCTGCTGTGAAATAGGGCTGGTGTGTCTCTCATTTGTGTGGTATTTACTGGAAAAAAATAAAGCCTGCTACAGTCCTAGATTAGAAATTAGCTACAGAGATGGCTGGCTGAACTAGGCAGTCCTTTGAGGTGTAGCTTTCTGATCAGCATGGCAATGTCATACATTAAAATCCAATCCAAAATATCTGATGCTAAAAGAACCATTTTCATTTCAGATACTTTAGAGGTGAATAATTGAATCACAGTGGGTCAATTCTTTCTGATACAGCCCTTACAAGAATATATATGAATAAATGTATTTGCCTAATACCTTCAGCTGCTCTATCACAGGTATGTGATTGACTTGTTTAACAGGTCCTTTGTCGAGCATCTGCCCTAAGACTCTTTTTACTTCAGATCATAAACCCTAAATAAAATGTCTACATCATTTTTCTAGATTTTATAAGTATGCATTGCAAAGCTCTGCTAAAAAGAGTAAAAAAACAGTAAAAATGTCTCTCCATGGCAGTGCACTAATTATTACGCGCATATTAGGAAAGGGTTTACCACCAGGTTTAAATAAGCATCTGATTGACAGTGGAATATGTTGGATTGTTCTGAAAGCATAATTAGAGAAAGCTCACTCTAATAGCTATTAGCGTTATTTTTAAACCTGCCAAATATAGATCAGAAGTCAAATGAAAATATATTTAAAGGCTTCTGATCATTCATGCAAATCTGAAATGTATTTGGAATTCTTAGAGCATCTTAAAAATCGCTGCCACGGGACTTTAAAATCACAGTACTGATGAAATGTCATTCAAGAAAATGCTTTAGTGACATAAAGTATTTAATGTTTCCCTGGACTTCTATGCAAAGAATAGAGAAGAGAGAATTTTACATTCTGAATTGATGTTATCACACCCTAACTGACACAACATAAACCAGAATATAATCCCAACGGCCTACAGGTGAAGTACATTTCTGTAGGAGAAATTTTTTTTCACATTTCCTGGTCTGAATGTGTTAAAAAGGTTACAGGGTTCTCCCTGCTTCCTAAGAATTTATTTTCAAGATGTCCGTGAACACTTCAGTTTTACCCCAGAAGGGACATCTGATATCTTATAAATATGTATACACTAGAAGAGGCTTAATTTCAAAGTGAAGCTCGAGGAAATCGAGGCTTGTCTGCTGAAGTCAAAAAAGAGCAGGAAAAAAACCCACAAAACCAAAACCAAACCAAAAACATGGAAAAACCCCCACATGAAACAAACTGACATTTATTTGCTTTTTAATATTCTTGAATATTTCCAGTCCTTTTGAATAAAATGCAGGGAGAAATGTCTGTTCTGAAGAAAAAATATGTACTATGCAGATCAAAGTTAGGGCTGGTGTCACAGGCTCACTATCTGATGAGTGTTGCAAGCTTCTAACATTAATAGAGATGCTAAGGAGATCTATGGGAAATCTCATTGGAGCAGATCATCCATAGTGTTTAGGTTCATGGAGAAATGAAGTGCCTGAGTTTCACTGGCTGTCTCTAATTTGTGAAGGTTCATGTATTAGACAGCACAGTGTGTCCCATTCTTGGAACACATATCCTAAGCTTGAGATGTGTATCCTGATCACATCCCTCATGACAGCAGGAGGTATTCTGTTATTACTCTACTTGTATTGTTTGACTTTGAAAGAGAACTTGAATGGAGAGGCAAGGAGGCAGAAGCTGTGTTGGAGGTTTCAGGGGAAAAGAAGGGTGAGAAACATCTGACAGAATCACCTAGTTACCCCCAAAATCTCAACATCTGCATTATTACTGCAAAAAAAAATCTCATATTCACTAATACTTGTTCAGCTACATGTAATAAATCTGCTTTGGCAAGTATTCACAATCCCTTTTGTTTACTTTCTGTGACTATTCAGGAGAATAATGTTTGATGAAAGAAACAGTGTTCCAAACTTTTGTGCAAATATGTATTTGTGCCAGAAGTATTCGCATGGGGATCTTGAAAGCTGAGATTTTTTTTTTCACATAATAATGGAGTTAACCCCTATTTTGCTTGTCTCCTGTAGCTGCTGCATCTCACTGCCTAGCCCCAGGCAGATGTCTCAGATACCCTGGGGCACTGTAAATCCCAGGAAGTGCCCATTGTTAGGACATTAAATTGCACCCCCAGTGCAGGTCTCAGTTTCTTAGCAGTATCAAGGAGATAATCTTCCTTTCCTAGAAAGGAATAATATGACATCTGAAGGGGGCCTACAGGGATGCTGGAGAGGGACTCTTCATTAGGGACTGTAGTGATAAGACAAGGAGTAATGGGTTTAAACGTAAACAGGGGAGGTTTAGATTGGAGATGAGAAAGAAATTCTTTAATGTAAGGGTGGTGAGGAACTGGAATGGGTTGCCCAGGGAAGTTGTGAATGCTCCATTGCTGGTGGTGTTCAAGGCCAGGTTGGAGGTAGTCTTGGGTGATATGATTCAGTGGGAGGTGTCCCTGTCCATGGCAGAGGTGTTGGAACTAGATGATCTTAAGGTCCTTTCCAGCCCTAACTACTCTATGAGCCTATGATTCTATGACAATGGAAACCATCACAGACTGTTTTGTGCTTGCATATTATGTTGATGAGACTGACAGGACCTTATGAAAATGCGGGTAAAGTTCTGATGGCAGGGATCTTTGTTTGTTGATGAAATCCTTCTAAAGAAAATTAGCTAACAACTATAAACCCACCAATGTTTAAAATTCCATTACATTGTAGGCTGATAATATGCAAAATAAAATCTTCAATGGAAATTCTTTTGGGAATACCGTATTTTCAGTGATCCTGTCAATAACGAGTAAGAGATGTTTTCTTTTATACTTTAATTGTTGTAGTCACATAGTGAGATTCATAACTGAAATGGTTTTCTTTTATTATTACATGTTGTTGACACTGGTATTCTTGATTAACTGCTTTATGAAGCAAATCCAAACAGAAACAAAAGGAATAATTCAGCATTTTATAAATCTATAACCAAGTATATTTTTAATAGGAAAATTACTGAAAATTAGTATTATTTATGGGTTTCTTATTACAGTGATATGTGCAATAAAAATGATACTACATTCCAAAATCCATAATTTATATAGATTACAAAAATATCTTTCCATAAATCCTAATCTTAAGAGTCATGGTTGACCAGCTATACAGATACTTTACAGATAAGCACCTGCCTCCTAAAGAATAACAAAGGGATTGGAAAGATGCTGTAGCAGCTGTGATTGATGTACAAAATTTGATTTAACAGGATAATAGGGTCACATGTGTATGTGCACACAGTATACAGAAAATCCCACATGCCTGAGTATTCCTCATACAAAGATTCACAAAGTTATATGCCATTGTAATAAGCAATGGCGACAAAACAGGTTAGACAGTTTTAGGAATCAGTGACTAGCAAAACCTCTTCATTTTTCATCACCCAGTCTCAGACAATTCCAATCCATACCTCCTTAAAAATATCAGACTTAGAAAATAAATACTCTAGTAAAATAGAAGGGAAAGTACTCATGTTAAAAGTCTGCCAAAGGAAGACAATGTTTCATAGCTTTGTTTTCATGACTGTTATTCACACATAGCTATGACTCCAACTGCTGCAAGTTGCAAATCTTCTATATCAATAATTTAAGTGCTACACACATGACAGTCAGAAATTCCACTGGAGAATAGTAAGTGAAGTAATTTCACTGTTTAGAAATTCCAGTAAATCACAACTGAATTGCAACCTGATCTTATTGGCATTTTTATTGAACAATCAACAAATTTTTTTTTTGACAGCTAGAAACATTAAACACTATCTGAAATTGGAAGAAATACATATAAAGACAGGACCAAAGTCTGACACTTAGACATTAGTTATCTGACTGAGACACTTACCATTACATTTCCCCACTCTACCTCTCTCAAATGGTTGAGGTTGGACATCTGGAAGTTACCTAGTCCAACTCCTCTGTTTAAGCAGGACCACCTAGAGCAGGCTACCCAGGATCATGCTGTCATGGGTTCAGCAGTAGCAGTCATTTTTCTCCTTCTTAGTAGCTGGTGCAGCACTGTGTTTTTGACTCGTGGCCTGAGAACAGTGCTGATAACACCAATGTTTTAGTTACTGCTTAGTACATTTTGGTCT
>JANRGW010025567.1:0-24402 GCA_024733675.1 Psilopsiagon aymara
CGCCCCGCCGCGGCCGGCGGGCTGCTGCGCCAACCGGGAGGCGGCGGCGTCCCGCTCTGCCCCAATGGCGGCGGCTGCCCCGGAGAGGCGGTAACAACGGCAGCGGGCGGGTCTCCGCCGGGACTCAGCAGCTCCGCTCGGCGGCGGCCCGCGGGAGGGGTGGGTGACGTGTCCGGGAGCGGGCAGCCGCCGGAGCCCCGGCGGGGCGGAGCGGGCTTGGCGGCGGCGGCCTCGGAGCTCTCGGTGTCAGTGTTGTTCGCGGCGGAGGAGGTGGGTGCTCGTTCCCTCCGCGGCTGGCTGCAGCCGGCGGGGAGCGCCGGGCTAGCTCCGGTGTGTGCTAGTCACGGGAGGTCTGGTTGTCCGCGGCTGGTTCGGTGGAGGCAGCCCATCCCGTCCTGGCGGTGAGGGTGCCTAAACAGCCTAAACCGGCCCGGCGCAAGAGGGCAGGAAACGAGGAGTTTAGGGTGTATCATTAAGCGGGTTTTGCCCGTGTAACGCGGCTTGGCGAGCTGCTGGAGCGAGGCTGCCAGGATCGTTAGCAAACGCATGTAGTCTTCCCGAACTTCCAGCTCTTGATCCCTGGTGAAGTCTCCTCCGTGGGGTTTTCTCTTGTGTGTATCCGCCTCTTCGCGTTCGCGACACCGGGAGCTACCTGCTCCAGCTCCTCTCCGCTCTTCAGCAGGTATGGACGAGGCTGTTGAAGATACAGACTCCCACGGGGACGTGAGTTTCTTTCCACCCCGTTTCTCAGAAACTGCTTTCAACACCAGCTGTGTAGGTGGCATCTGCAACTAAATTGGATTTATTGAAGTAGGGGAGAAATACTTCGGCACAGTAACAAATGTCCATTTATGTAGGTTTTTGTTTGGTTTTTTTTTTTTTTTTTTTTTTTTTTTTTTGAAAGGAAGTGCTAAATTGTGCTTCGTTTCTTTGTAATTAACACTTTTACTGTTGAAGGAGTTACAGAATTGGTTGTGGTGATCCTGGACCATATAGTTACTCTTGAAAGAAGCCGTGTTCTTACCTGGCGGGGCAAGGCAAGAGCAGCTTTTAAGGCTGGCCAGTCATTCCCCTGGGCCAGTGGTTTAGCTTTGTCAGTAGGCCATACTGAGTGCTTGGAAAGACAGCTGTTAATAATTTGCCCATAGCAAAGGCTTTTTTAAAAAAGCCTTTAGGTGGTGCTTATCCATTCTAAATTCCTTCTTCTTTCATTTAGGAATTCATTGAATCCATTTTGGTTTTTTTTTTCCCCCGCAAATCTACAAGGATCCTGCCTTTTAGCTTGTGCTAGCAGGTTTGAAGTTGTATAATTGCAACATAAAAAGTATGTTCTTTAATTCTTTCAGTTGTACAATTTAACTTCTACTGCAAATGGTGTAGGGTTTTCCTGCATGAGTCAGGAAATAGAAAGATTGACTGTTTAACAACACTGTCTTCTGCTGACTAAGCACAGTGGAGGTGTACCAATGTATGTTAGGTTTTGACTGTTATTGTAAAGAAGCAATAATAATGTTTTCCCAAAGCCATTGCTGTGCTCAGTGAACCCCAGTGGGTGTCCTGTTCTGCAGTAGAAATGAATTATTGCATCTTTCAAATTTTCTGTTGGTGCTCAAGAGACACAGATTTATTGCCTGAACATGGGATGTGTTGGGCAGCTACAACTGCAGGCCTATTATTCAGGCAGGGGTTCTGACTGTTCAGCTGTGTTCTTCGGTGGGCTCTTCATTCTTTTCACTTGGGTGATCTGTTTGATCTTGATAACCTGTCTGACTTGCTTTGTTTAATCCGTCTTCTTTCCTTTCCACCCTTGGGCTCAGTAGCCCATGAGCTAGTTACATGTGTTTATCTGGTTATGAACAGTAGTTGTTTTGGTGCTACTGTAAAGTCTGATATTTCTGAAGACTTTACAGTGAGATTTCAAGACTTTTATAATATATTCCATGGGTTTCTGAGCTTTCCTGTGGTGCTGTGTGTGAGATATTACCTACTACATGAGTGGCAACAGGTGTCGTGTGATGGGGCAGGCACTGGCTGATATCCACAGGTGAATGTGGTAGGAGAAGGGATTGTGGAAGCAGATAGATGCATGTGCTGTCTGCTGAGTGCAAGGGCCTGACAAGATCCAGTAGATTGGGTCTTAAGGAGTTCATACGCTACAGGATATGGAGAGAAGGCGGAGTACTACTTGATGGGGGTGTGCAGGCTGGTCTTGCAGCTCTGAGACAAGTCTTGTGCTACTCCCTGAGACAGATCAGTGGTGAGCACACCCAGGTAGTAAGGAGGTAGTTGCCTCCCTCAAAGCCCATGCACAGCAGCCCTTTTCTCAGTAGTAAGTGGTTACTCCAAGCAGGTGGGATATGTTTTTGCTCATCAGTAAACTGTGACAATCCTTTCCTAGAGTAGAATACTGTGAAACAAGATGTAGCACTTATTGAGATTTAACTGTAAAAATCCACAGTATTGCGTGGATAGCATTAAGATTCTAATTTTTATTGATATCAAACCAAGGTACCTTAGCTAATTGGGTTTTTTCCTTCTAGCCCAGTAACTTCAGTGGAAATGTTCTGACTTACACCAGGTTGAAATATTAAGCTTAAGCACTTACTTTAGTCATATGTAAAATGTAAAAGGTTCTGATACCTAGTAGCTGCATAGAATCATAGAATAGGGTTGGAAAGGATCTTAAGATCATGTGGTTGCAACCTCCAGGCCATGGGCACAGACACCTCCCACTAAACCATGTCACCCAAGGCTCTGTCCAACACCGCCAGCAATAGAGCATTCACAACTTTCTTGGGCAACCCATTCCAGTGCCTCACCACCCTCACAGTAAAGAACTTCCTCCTTATATCCGATCTAAACTTCTCCTGTTTAATATTTAGCCTGTTACCCCTTGTCCTATCACTACAGACACTAATGAAGAGTCCAGTCTTCAGTAAGGTATAGCCTTAGTTTTGAGTAGGCTGAATGTTAGGCATAGCAGCAAGTTACTCTTTTTAACAGCATTTTCTTGGTTATTTTGTAATGGTTTTGGTTGGTTTTGAGTTGTTTAGGAATCCTTACGTAGTTGAAGGAAGACAACAAGCTTCTCTAAAACCTGAAAGGCTATTGTCAAACTTCATAATTGTGAATGGAATTTAATGCATCTGGGAATAGTGCATTACTTATTTGTAAAACAGGAAGTCTATTAACTGCTTCTATATAAAGTAGGAATTATTTTTAGAAGCCGTTGTAAAAAATTTATAAACTTTATTTCTGGAGAAGCCAGGAAGCAAATTCTGCAATCCAAGAGGAGGAAGAGGAATAGTTTTGTTTCAGACTTTCAGGTTAAAATTTATACATTGTGCAGAGCAGCAGTCAGTTTGTTCATGCATCTATAATACTACAGTGCTCTCAGTTTTGTGTATGATGGAGAAATGAGCTCTGTGTGGTACTTATTTTGTTCATTTTTACATATATAGAGTAGTAATTTTCTTTGTGCTTCTGTAAAGTGACTTGCAATTCACATTGCATTTTCTTGAATTATGTCTTTCTATTTTATAGTTTTAGATTAGAACTTTAGAATGGATCTCATGAGGAATTGTCTTTTCATCTGGGGCTGTAAGACATTTTGAAACTGTCAGTCCAGCTTCCTGTTGGCTTTTACAGCCACAAGTGCATTTCCTTACTGTCCTTGGATGCTTCTTATGGAATATCTGTTGCTGCAGTTGTCCCTTAGAGAAACTTCCTTTGCAGTTACAGTGCAAAATAAACACTGTGAATGCAATTGTTGAATGTGTCTTACTTTTTGAACATTTTCTGTGTCGTGATGGGGCAGTAAATGAAGCTTCAGTGACAGTGGCATGAATTAGTCTCATTTTGTCTGCATATTCTGAGGCATGTGGGGGAAGCGTTTTCCATATCCAAGACCACCTTTTGCTAAAATCAGCATTCATTATAGGCATTTCTACCACTCCTGTTCTTATTTATTCAAAGTCTTTCTTGTTATTATACCTGCCAGTGAAAAATTAATATTGGTAATTTTGCTTCTGAATCTAGAAGTAGCTTGAAGCGTGGAAAAGCTGCAGGCCTTGGTGCTTGAAAGTTATTAGGGATTTGTAAACTGAAGCTTGAGAATTACTTACAGAGACTGCAGGCATATTATGAAGGTGCTCTTTGTAATAAAGAGGTACTCTTTATAATAAGGAGGGGGGAGGTACTTTAGCAAGATAAATCAAAATTCTCAGTATGGACCTATACAGCTATGTCTTCATATTCTTTTATGTTTTCACATCTTTTTCAATAATGTTGTTCTGTGCACGTGTGGTTTTCAAAGAGCAGAATCTTGAGACTCAAGATCTGTCACATAGCCATGAAAGGCAACTGTTGCATTATTAGCACCTATTGAGATTTAAATCACTTGGATGTTTTCTTACAGTAAAGAATCTGAATTTTACTCATGCCAGAATACTTCAGGTTATTTTGAAGCCAGGGATGTGTAAAAGTACAATTTGCTTTTAAGGGAGTGATGACAAATAATGATAAACAAGATTTGAAAGGTATGTTTTCAATGTGTGTTTTTTAGATCAAGAACTTGTCTCATATTTTATTCTGAACTGCCTGAATCAGCAGGATTCAGTGTGGGAAGTGAGGCATAACTGCGTAATGTTGATCTGTGTCCTGCATGTTCGCTGCTCAGTCAGGAAGCCTGAAGCTTAATGTCAAATGTGTGGGTGAAGCAGTTAACAAGAGAAAATAAGTTGTTCTACTTATGTGGTGCTGAATAGGGGCATTATCTTGGGAAAATCTGTTTCAGTGACTTGCTGTACTGTACAATACTTGTTATTTGGGACTGAACCATGAATGCAAGCTATTAGGATACAAGCTCAAGGTCAAACATTCACTCTTGTTTCTGTTATGTACTCTCTTTTCTTGAAATGCTTTCAGCGAGATTGCAGAAATCTTTTTTTTTTTTTTTTCCTTAGAGATAGAATACATCACAGAAACTTCAAGAAAGGGGTAAATATTATTTTCTCATCTCTAAAACAGGATCGTAAGTTATGGAGAAGTAGATGCCAATATTTGGGTTTCCTTCTAGGACCACAGAATAAAGATTATTGTATGTAATATTTAATGTTGCAGACCACAGACTGATTAATTTGAGTTGTAAAAATTTCACTTTTGGACTATAGAAGGTGAAGAAGAGGTTTACTCAGTCATTTCCAGATCAACAGGAGAATGAAAACCACAGATATTAGGGCAAGATGCTGAACTTAGGTTTCCATGGAAAACTGCCTTACACATACATTTTTTTAAATTGAAGTCTGTTTTGTGCAGGTGTTCTTATTTTTATTGATGATTTAATGGCTGCATTACATGATTTCTGATTTATTTGCAGAATATTTTGGTGTTACAAAAAGAAAATAAATGAAAATTGTGTTATTTTTCTAGAGCATGCATTATGACTGATTAGAAATGTATTTCAGTATTTTACTCAAAAAATATTTTAGGAGCACAGGAGTAAGACTCTGTATTAATAACTTTAATCACTAGGTGAAATAAATTTGTTCAGTTGGACACTTCTGTAGTGATCAGATGTGATGGGCTGTCCTTGATGAGGAACACTATGATTGCCTTTTCAAGGACCGTAGTACCTAATAAGTGAAAATGTGTAGGAAAAGTGTCTCTGTCAGGACTAGGTTTGCAGGAGATGGTAGGACTAATCTTCAGATCAGTGTATCATTTCACTTTTCTCATGACAAAGAGTTTCTGATGGAAATTTTCATGTTGTCATCAGTATCTTGAAAGACAAGTCGTGTTTTGTAGAACTAGGGGTCATGGCTTTAATGCAGGTTTGACTAGGACTTTCTGCTTTTACTAAGAGCTTGATTTACTGTGGAATCAAAATTGGTTTCAATGAGGGGTCATTTTCCCTGTGACAAAAATATTGTATTTTGCATACACGACTCATCAGAATTACTGGAATAAATTTCTATTTTTGTGCATTATTTTTTATTAAAAAGCATTTATAAACCTGTGCATTATAATTACATGTGTATAATAATATTTATGCAACTGAAGCATATGCAGGTTTATAACACAATCGAAGTGTTATGCCGCCTTGAAGGATCTTCTCTGACTTAATAGAAATCTTGTTGAGGATATTTCCAATTAAGGTAATACTTGGTCTGCAATATTGAAAGAGTCTAGTTTGGATTAAGTTTAAAAGAGAAAATTTCGGAAATATGATTACATTTCCAGATGAAATTACTTGATTGCAGTAAAATTTAGAGCAAACTAAGAAAAATGCTCTTAGTATTCATTTATATTTTATTTTGCGATAAAATATGCATGCGACACAAATTACAGTCTTGAACTAGTGATACGGTCCTCTAGTTTGTGTGGCACAGAACAAGAAGAAAAACTCTAAACCAGTCCTGACTAGAAGTATGTGATGGCAGCATTCAGTTTTAATTCTTCAGATGCTTGTGTTTTTTATGGTACTCTTGACCTCAAGGATGGCCTTTAAAACCCAGGGTGGTGCCCCTCTTCTTCCTTTGGGTATTCAAACATTGCCAGCGCAAAAGGCAGAAGCGAAGGCTTATTCACTAGAAGCCAGGTGCCCTATGTACATGTTCAGGAACCTGTTCTTTGGTTTCAGTAACTTCTTACCCTTACTCCCTCTCATTTAATGAATATTTGTAGGTCTCAGCTTTCCCACCTATAAGTTAAATATAGTGCTATTGAGTTTAATAAAATCCCGTGTTCATGTTGGGTTCAGCAAGGTCTGCAGAATGTCATTATGATCTGGGAAGATGTATTGCTAGATGGGTGAAAACTGGTGTGATTGTGTGTGTGTGTGTGTGTTAGAGACGGCTAGTTAGTAGTAACTTACATGGAGGCTGGTAACCGGTGGTGTGCCTTGCTGTTTGGCACAAGCTGTGTCCTGTTTTATGTTATGCGTGGCTTGCAAGTCAAGCAATCCACAATTACTCATGACATTTGCAGGTGACACCAGACTGGGAGAAGGGGTGAGCGGTGGATGTGCTTGACATATAGGGCTGTTGCTCAGAGGGACATGGGCAGGTTGGAGGAGCTGGCTGGCAGGAACTTTGTGAAATTCAGAATGATGAAGGCAAGGTTGTGCACATGGGAAGAGGAGCAGCTCCAAGAGGAAGGTTTCTCTTCACCCAGTGCTTGTCATACCACACCTGGAGTATTGCATCCAGCTTTGCATCCACACCCCACCCTGCCCCAGTACAAGAAAGACGTGGATAAACTGGAGCAAGTTCAGTACAATGCCACCGCGATGTCGAGGAGTTGTAGCACTGTCCTGGAGCAGAGGCTGAGTGAGCTGGGCTTGTTCTGCCTTATGGCAGCCTGCACCCGCCTGCTGGAAGACTATCAAGAAGGTGGCAGGACAGCAGGCTCTGGTCATAAACCGAAGTAAGGGTGGTTCTAACTAGATATAAGGGCAGTGTTTTTCTCTAGGAGGACAGCCAAGCAGGAGAACATGTTGCCTGGCAAGGTTTGAAGTCTGGAGTTTTTCGGGATCTCAGTAGATAAAGCAGCCTGGTCTTACCTGATAGACGACCTGGTTTTGAGCAGCAGGTTGGACTACGTGACCTCTGAAGGTAGTTGTCACCTTGAATGAGCCTGTCAAGCAGTGATTCTGTATCTTGCCTTGCACTAATGATCTGTAGAGGGGAAGAATATAAATACTGAAAAATCCATAGTACCTTCTGCTTGTGTTGTGACAAATCTGAAAATGCAGTCTTTGCTTTCTTCCTCCTTTCCCCTCCTTCAGATGATGTACTGAGCAAGAATCAGCTTCAGGTGAAGAGATGTTGTCAATAATACCATTTGAAAAGAAGGAACAGAAAACCAATCTTCAGCCTGCTTGTCCAGGGTTTGCTGCCACATTGTTCTTTAGTTTTGAGTAGCATGCTGCTTGGTGTGAGAGAGGATGGCAGAAAATAAAGTGAAGTAGTGTTTGAGGAAGTAGATTGAGCATGCAGCCTCAAAAATGTACCTTTCTGTGGATCTGACATTGGTTGCATTGCAGCTGGGAATAGAATTTCCCCTGACTTTGAGTGAGGAACTGGGCTTTGTATTTATTTTCTACTCGAACGTATGCAGCTCCTTATCATTGCATTGCTTATTATTTAGGTTATTTTCTTTAATAAGCTGAAGAAAAAAATCAATACTGTGCAGGGCTTTTACCTATGGATAAACCCAAATATACAATAATAGAAATAACATCCAGTCTTGATTCTGTGGTTTGCAGCATCTGATGGTAAGCTGTCATAATATAAATGCCCTCTTCATTCACACCCACTGTACTATAAAAACATCATGTAAAAAAACCCTGCAGTCTGTGTTTGTTAGGAATGATCTTAAATGGAGACTAAATTGTGCAAAACACCCTATTTTTTAAATTTTTTTTTCTGTTTAACAAAAGCCATCTTGAGGAATAGGAGGGAAAAAAGGAAATTAATCTTTTTCCTTTTTTCTTTTTTCTTAATTCTTTTCTTTCCTTGCTTCTCTGCCCCCCCAAAAGAGTCTATATATCAAATTTCAGCCAGATTTACTTCCCAGTGGGAGTTCTATAGTTGCAGCTGGAAGAAGACTCAGTTGGGCATTGCACAGCAATATTGAGTAAGTGACATGAACACAGGAGGATTTTAGATATTCATGGGCTTTGTCTTCACAGTTTGTGGGTTTTTTTTTTTATTCTTTATTTATTTTATTTAAGTTGTAGGCTTTCAGGCTTTCTCAGAGAAGGGTCTTTGTAGCTTGCATGTGCTAGTAAGCTTTTTCCATGAGTCACAGTTCCTTGGAAATCAGTCACCTCATTTCATCTCTTCTGTTTTGTTTTAAAAAGCGCTCACTGGCTGATTCTTTGAGCAGCGTCGAGTGAAGAATCCCAATGTCGCTGCAGTTACAGTACACACTCCTTAAAGAGAAGGTATGTTGCCTTTACAGTTATAAGGATGGTAGACCTGGAAAACTTGGCAGTGTGTGCCCCTTTGGAGCTCAGTGTATAGGTCCTGTGCCACGAGGTCTGTTTTGGCGGATAGGTCCTGTTTCTGTTACCTGTTGACTGTTGTACAAGTAATTACTCCTGGAAAATAGTTTTGATGAAGTGGAAATGCAGATGTTGATCAGTATTTGTATTCCTGTATCTGAGAACTGGTGTTTGTTGCTTGTCCCACAATTAGGGGAAACTATTGAATGAAATCTGATGTGCAGCTGTAGCTGAGAAGTCTAGAACTGAAGGCAGAAGGAGTTACCAGAGGTAATGAGAGGGGAAACTGAGTCCCAGAGAGAAACACTGGTTTTATTCTATAGTCTTTGGACAAGCATACAGGTGTCTTTTTTTCTTTGTTAAAACTGCCATTTGCTGTGGAATTGGGATTTTAGTCTAATGGGTGCCAGGCCACTAGGCTCTGTTATATGGGTATTAGCACTCTGAGATTGTAAGGTCTGCTGTGGGACATTGCAGGCTTCCACTTCCTTCCATGGAAGTCTGACTAGCTTTCATGGATAAAAGTGAGGGCTGAAAGGTGGAAAATTTCATATGTGTTGGGGATCTGTCCTTGGGGATAATTTCATAGTCAGCTGATCCTGGTTTCCAATGTATGTGCCATTTGAGGTCTGACTCCTTCAACTGCATGGTGCTTCTCTCTGGGAAGGGAGCAGTTTGAGTCATTAAATGGAGGTTTTGCTACCTTTGAGAGATAAGGTTTATATGGGGGAAAAAAGCTCTGTATTTTTGTAACCCCTGTGTCACATCCATCAGGGCAGTTGTTCAGTTTTCAGATTCATAGTTTTATAATGCAGTACACATGAACATAATACTAGCTCATGTGGTTTATATTTAATAGGTTATATTTTCTATTTGCAGTTTCCAAATTCCTTTGGAACAAAATTTTTGGTATTGTGTCTTAAAAGCACATAGCTGTTCAATATCCTAAATAAATTTAGGTTAAAGTAAATAACATCTACTCAGTGGTCATGGCATTACATCTGGAATTCAGTACTCATTGTTGGGTCCCAGTACAAGTGGCAAACTGAAGCCAGTCCAGTGATTGCCACCGCCATGGCTGTGGGAGGGAATAGGTGAGAAGAGGCTCAGGGAACTGCGTTTGTGTTGTTTAGAGAAGAAAGGCCTGAGTGGGTTTGAATTGCAGTTCTCTGCTCCCTAAGGTGGGCTTGGAAATCAGATGGAGTCAGGTTTTTTTCAGGGATGCACACCAGGAGAATGAGAGGCAATGGCTGCAAGCTGCTGCAAGGAGAATCCCGGTTGGACATAGGTGAAAAACTCTTCCAGGAGTGTCTGGGTTAAGCACAGGAGTGGGCTGCCCAGGGAGGGGGTGAAATCTCAACCTTCACTGGGTTTCAGAACTTGTGTGGAAAAGGCCCTGAGCAGCCTGATCTATTTCTGAAGACACCAGTGCTGCCTGTATGTGTGAACATTCAGAGGTCCCTTCCTGCTGCATTTGAGCTGTAATTTCCATGACAGTTTTTTGAATGCGCCTCTCTAGCTATGTGGTGTGTAACTGTTTTAGCAACAGAATCTGTGGGGGACCCACTTCAGCAACAAACACAAACTGTGCCGTATGCTGCTAGTCAAGTTAAATCATTTGTCTTAGTCTTGATTTAAGCATCTTCAACTTGAGTTAGTTCCCCTGCCTCTCAGTAAAAGAGTGAAAAACTTCTCTTTGAAATATGGTGCTGTCAGAGATCATTGATGAACAAGCTGTCTGCTACATAAAATGGCAATTATTTTTATGAAGAGTATTACTGGTATGTACAATACCAAGCTCTTTTCGCTGTTGCAGTGTTTTCCTCAGCTTCTAAAAAGTAGAGAAAAATCTGTGGAACTTCAAGATGAATTAATGCAATGTATAAGTCAACACCTAAGGCATTCTTACGTGAGAAACTGTATCTTTCTTCTTGTGAATAACTGCACTGTTCAGATGGGAGCAAGCAGGTCAGTGCCTAGGGCTCTAACACTGGCTTTGTCTGTGTCCTTCCTTGACACAAATCTTGTGTAAGTTGAAGCGTCACTGTGAGCTAGATCAAAATGGAAAGCAAGCTGAAAACATCCATAGCTCTGCATGTTGTTAGTGAGGAAGAAACGGATTTTAAAAGTCATTGTTGAAGTTAACTTCCACAGGTGTTTAAAAATTTGCATCATACATTTAAATAAAAAAAATATGCTGAAGGCCTTTTAGCTGCTCTTACAGATGTGTTTGGAAGAGATGCAAAGTGTCAGGTTTCCTGGTTATTGTGTGTTTCACACTTGAAAATCTATGTTGCACTGATGATGCAACTTTAAATGAATAAAGAATAGCTTTTTCTTCAGACCATAATTTTCCCTTATTTTGGCTGACAGTTTTGGTGTGGCAAGGCACATTCCAGACATTTGTAAGCAGGAACACGCCTCTGAGCTCTGCAGATTGTAAATTGCAGAGGGAGTCTTTAGAAGGGGCACTGTACAGTGAAAGCCTGTAATGGAATATTTTGTGTTATAGACAGATGTTTTAAATGTCGATGAATCCTTTCTGAGCCTCTGAAGTGACTTGGTTTTGTCTGGCTTAAAAATGTATTTAAATATTAATTATTTGATGTATTAATTATTTGATTTGAAAATTATCAAAGCTTTAGACAATTAAAGAGGAATGTTGTATGTTCAGAAAATGCAAGCTGTTATGAATTGTCTCATCATAGGAGGATCTTGAGCTACCAAAGTTGTTATCCTTCCTGGCATGTCTGCCCTGGTGATTTGCCCTTGCATGCCTGATGTCAGGGAGATAAATTGCCTGGTACCTCCTAAGATTGGATCATTTTTTGAGGCACTTCCTTCTATTCACTGCCGCGCCTTCTGTAAGTGGCAATTGATTTGACTTCTATATCCCAGTTCATTTAGTTTATTATTTCTCCACTGTACCTTGAATTTCACTGTCCTTCACCTTACTCTTTTGTACTTTGACTATGGAGACTTTCCAAGGGCTAGAGCTGTTTTGTGTGCTGTAGCCAGCAGAATTGGTAGATTCTTGAGGTTAATATCTATGGGCTGTGAAAGAGTAGGACAGAAAATTCAGCATTGGTTGTTCCACTGTCTGGGGTGGCTTTTGGAAACTTACTTTGCCCCCTCAGCCTTGTTCTGAAATGTTTTTGACTCTCAGTCTCTTGAGTTAGAGTGAAAAAGGGTTTGGGGCAGAGTGCGTGCATTGCTCAGCATAACAGGTTCAGCCTTTCGTTTCAGATGATACTAGAATATCACTGTTAATTATGTGTATAAAGTGTATACCTAAAGCTTGTGATTTCTGTTTGCCAAACGGAGAAAAGCTTTATCAAAGGTGATGAGTTTCCTAGAATTTTTATCCCTCTCTTCTTCATGAATATTTTGAAACAGAATATGTACTCCAAACAGGAACTAAAATAACATGTTTTAGTGATCAGCTTGTGATTGTCACAATGGGAGCTGCAGAATATCAAATAGTTTTAAAAACTTCATCTTCAGCTGGCTTATTGAGATCATTAAAAGAATTGGCTCCAGTACTGAGGGCTGTGTACATAAAAAATTGCACTAAATGTATTTTGAAGCCAGAAGCCAGGCACATTTCCTCTCTTCCATAATGATATTAGCTAATAGGTATGAGCTTGGCCAAATTGAAAAGGAGTGTCTCAGTATTTGGAAACCATGTTAATCTACAAACATGTTCTCTTCATTTTTGCAGGGTTTTTCAGTCTGCTAAAGGCACGGTTGATATAGTAGAATGGACGCAGAGGAATTCCCTCCCCCACCGCCAGAAGGTAATTGAAATTACTTGGGGTTTAAATCCAATTTTCTTGTAACCATTTGATAAGATTTCCAAAATTGTTTTACCTCCCAAATCTCCATTTCCCCATATCATCTTAAGACTTGGTCACAGTGATATTTTACTGCAGCATGAGCTCCTATCATCTACTCTGTCTTGTTCTTGGATCTTGCTTGCTTCTGTTGTGAGAACATGATAGAAGAAACCTGGGGAGCAACTTGTCCTTATAGTCTAAATCTGCAAATACATGTTTTCTGAGGCACATGTGTGGACCGCATCATCACACCTTTGTCGTGTGCTGTGGTATTCTCAAGTGTTCTTGCACGTGGTACACTGTAGAGAAAAAACAAGTGAAGCCTTTGTCATGGGCAGGATATTTGGACCTATGTCTCAAATGCCTAGACAAGTTTGGAGCCGGAGTTGAGAGGATGGAGAAGGGTAAGTTGTTTTCTGTTAAGGCATGTGCTGCTTCAGCCAAGCATACTTAATCTGGGCAATGCATGCTAAGGGCTGTAGCTGAAGGACCTTCTGATGCTGCAGTTCTCTAGCAACAAGCATTCCCATGGGAAGCAGAGGAGAAGCATGCACAGCTGAACCTCTGTGTGGTCAGAACACAGAGTTTTGTGAGAATATTATGTATGCTAGACTATGGAGCTGGTTCTGTAAAGTTAGCACTCAGTGCCTCTTGCCTTCTATATGCTGGTAGCTGTATGGCTACTGGCATGGCCCAGGTTTCAGAGGGGACAAAGGCAGGATCTACAAAGACACTGTGTCATTGTCTTCAGTGTTTATGATCTGTCTAGGAGAACATTGCATGTGGATGTTTTTTCCTGTTTGATTCCTTGTAAACACACCTTTGTGGAGTGCTTGTTTTATGCATTTTAAATCTTAAAAGGATTTGGTGTCCGGTAGGTAGATGCTGGGAGGCTTCTTAAGAGAAGTACTATATGCTTGTTCTGATTGTCCCAAAGCAGAAGTTTATGGAGACATGAGTTTTGCAGACCTGTGGTTGAACCTGGTACAGCTGATTTTGTTCTGGTAAAGCTGCGAGCACAGTTTGTACAGGTAGTGACTTTCCCATAAATTTTTGATCTGTCCCTTATATATGACATCATTACTTATGGACTTTCACTGTATTATATATCTTGATATATGTGTGTGTATGTATAAATAATATGTATAAATATATAAATAAATAAATATACATTATTGCTTATAGGACATTTTACTTCTTATTCACACAGAACTTGTACCTACGTGAAGCCACTTAAGTATGAAAGAGGGTTTATCTTAGTTCTGTTGTTAGGAATTTGGGAATTTCCATCATAGATCAAAACTGCTTTCTCTCAGTCTTAGACACTGCCACAGATAGAGATCTTATACTAGATGCTATGTAGGAAATCGGGAATATGAAAGAAGCAGAAAGTTGTGAAATCAGCTTTTAATGGGTTGGATTTCTGGCCAGCCTTAAGTACAGCTTTGTCGATAACTTCAGTGAGTGAGATATCATTGATCTTATTGTTGACAAAGATGCTTTTGCTGTCCCCATCCTAATCCTTGTGGTCAGGACCCTGAATTTAGCTCCGTTTTGTCTAGTGACAGTTACTGTGAAACTGTTTCTGTTGGATAATCCATCTCCAAAGCAACGTAGTGCAGTGGGGGAAGAGGCATCCCTAACGAATCAATATTTCCACTTGAGCAGGGGCTGCCATATTTCAAAGACAGCTAATAATTGCAGCAGCAGCTCCAGCTTTCTGCAGCATGTCAGTGTGTGGCTCTGACAGAAACTGAGTGATGTAGTTCAGTATGATTCCAGAATTCAGGTTGTTTGCAAAGACACTTGTAACATGCTGAGCTGTGTGTATTGTGTCCTTACCTTCAGACAGACATGTCATTCCTTAATAGGCTGTTAAATAATTTATTTAACATAAATAGAGATTCTGCTCTGCCTGATCTTGTGTCGATGTTTTCAGTGTCATCTCAAAAAACTTTGAAACTGTTGGAACTTGTATGTTGTTGGTTTTTACTTTACCATTGTTAGGTCTTTAATGCATATTAATAAAGGGAATATCAGTGCATATAAGTTTTTATAAGGATACTAAAGTACTTTAGTTCACTTCCCAGGTAGCTCTCATGAGCCATTTTGCAAGCGGAAAATTAGTGAGGATTTCAGGGCCAAGTACAACTGCAAATACCATAACAATTAAAGGAAGGAAACATGCAGGATTTGTTTGTAATGGTTGAGGGACTTTTTTTGGCATGCATAGGCACTGGCCACCCGTAGTTTCTGCTCAGAAGGGAGGAGCAGCAGAAGCCAATGCCATCTGAGGGGTGGGTGCATGGGTTGGTTATTGTGGCTCATAGTGAGGATGAGGCTCATGCTGGGTGCAAGACCCAGCATCATAAAAAAAAAGAAATAATTAATTTAGTAATTTTAAAATCCTAAACTGGGGCCACAAATGAAATCTCTGTGGCTTTTGGTTGGTGGTGTGGGTTTTTTGTTTGGTTGGGGGTTTTTTGGTTTTTTTTTTTATTATTTATTTGTTTCTTGTGACCTCACAATTTTTTCTCTTACCTTTTGTTGTCCTAACAAATCTAGATGCAGTATTGAAAGTCACATGGGTTCCTTTACAGTTACATGTGTATACCTTGAGCTGTATATTCAATTTTATTCTTGTCAAGTGGGTTTCTACAGTTTCAAGAATTCCACAAATTTATTTGTATCAATCCTAATGTATATGAAAGGGAAAAATAATGGTAAGCCTTCTCCTTTGCCATGGGGATGTTGTGAGAATGTATATGAAAGATATGCAATTAAATTCATGTTAAATAATGTCTTTTCATTAACAATAACTGTCTGAATCTGTACCTTGTTTAAGTTAAGGTACAGTTAAAGTCAGTAGTAGGGCTTCTTCTGACACTTCTTGATTGGGAAAAACTACGTGATCTAAAATAATGAAGTGGAATAACATATTTTACCTTTATTTAATTAATTTATTATGCTTACACAACATATTTGCTCATAGCTGTTTGGACATTCCATTCATGCATTGTTATCTGGGCAGTGGCAAGTCTGTGCTAGATAATTCCTCTGCCCCACAGCAAAATAAAGTACCGAGTAACTTTAGAAAAATTAATGCCCTTATGCTCCTTCCTCCAGACTACTTTAAAGAGTTATTTCTTTTAGCTGTGCTTAAAAATTCCCTAATATTTTTCTCTGTGTATTTTGAATGAATTTATTTGTAAACAACCCACGAGCAGTTGGATGGGAGTAGATGTAAAGATTTCCTTGACTAAGAGCATAATCCAAAAAAACGATTTCCAAAATTGACACTTGAGATGATAGTACTAGTTTGTGTTCCCTTCTTTAGTGTGGCTGTGCATATGAATGTATGCACGAAGTGCTGGTAATTAAGATTTCATACATGAAAATATATGATGTCCAAGTGGAGACCAGAGATAGGTGGCATTGCTCAGGGGTTGTTACTGGGATTGGTGCTGTTTGACATCCTTGTTGGATGTCCCATGGACAGTGGGATTGTTGTACCCTCAGTAAGTTTGATGGTGACACCAAGCTGTGTGGTGTGGTTGACACGCTGGAGGGAAGGGATGACATACAGAGGGACTTAGGCTCAAGGTGTGGGCCAGTGTGAATCTCATGAGGTTCAACAAGGCCAGGTGCCAAGGTCCTGCATGTGCCCCATCCCTGTCAGTGTTCAAGGCAAGGCTGGATGGGGCTTTGGACACCCTGGACCAGTGGAAGGTGTCCCTGGCAGGGGTGTTGGAACAAGGTGATCTTTAAGGCCCCTTGCAATCCAAACCATTTTATGATTCTAGATAAAAAATTCCATGGCTATTTTGTAAAATAGAGGACAATTCTAGTTCTCTCACCAACAACAAAGTAATAGTTTTTAAAAGTTAAACTGATGAATTTTATCATGGCTGTAAGTTATAATTATGTTTGTAATTGGTTGCTATGATGGTGTGTCCTTAACCAAAACCCTTTAGACAAGAAAAGGATATGCTGTGCGCTGCAAACTGTGCAGGGAGGAATTAAAAAGCTGGTAATTCCAAGAACCAGGAATCATACTGTGCTTCTCCTGTAGAGAAATAATATGCACTAGCTAGAGCTGGAGACTGGGTGTTTAATGGTAGGATGGTGTTTATGTGTGATAGCCTGTGCTTGTGCTGTTACTGCTTTATTTGAATATGTAGTCTCCATCTGTTTTTCATTATTTCATAAAATCTTGCTATCTTGCAAAGTGGAAGTCCTTTTCTTTAGGTGTAGAGATGAGGTGTTTATCAGATCCTGTTTCAAAAGGAAAACCAGCTTTATTTGCTCAACAGGATGGATGCCTGACAAACAGATTCTTGTCAAGGGAAGCTGGAGTGGGGTGTACTCTCTGTGTCAGATAGGCTTGTGGTTTTGCATTTTTGTCTCTGAACATGTCTGTTTCACTATTTCTGGTATATGGCACTACATCTTGAATGATTTCTCTGTGAAAAGTACTGGAAAGTGTTGGATGTCTTTCCTCATACTGAGTATACTTGCGAAGAATTCATTTCAGTTGTCCTACACTGAGTTGCTTTTTACAGCTGCAAGACCTAAAATAAGCTTTAAGCTTTGTTTTATAATTGAGTCTGTCAAGGTAGGCTAGTATATAGTAATATATATAATATAATATAATGTAATATATATAGTAATATATAGTATATAGTAATATAGTATATATATTACTAGTATATAGTAATATATATAATATATATAATGTGACTGCATCACAGTGTAGTTTTTGAATCCTGAACAAATAGTATACTTTGTTTCTCATAGGAATTGACATATTATTCATATTAATTTTTTTAACTGAAATACTGAAATTTTAGTGTCTGTACAAGGACATTGTGAGAATTAATTTGAGAGCAAAGTCTTCGTATTACTGCCAGATACTCTATTCACCTGGGAGAGTATCACTTGTAACTCTTCATTTTGGAAGTATGAGGTGCCCTTAAAGACCAGGTCTGGTGGAGAACTGATGTTCACTCACCCACACCAGTGTCCCAGACACCAAGGTGAGAAACCTTGTTCTGCTGATATTGGGGATTTAAGATGGTCTTCAATAGAATGAAATTGGTGTTTTGAACTGAAAACAGACTGAGGATATCTTCTAGACACTGATGATCACAGCAGCATTTTGTACATGTTTTATATATAAATGTTCAGCTCTCTAGTGCTGTGGGTGGCATATTTCTTTGCTCCTGATGCACTGAGACACAGCAAGGAGGACTTAAATCTGGATATCCTGTATGTGATTGAGTGCTGTGGTTGTCTTTTCATGGTTATTTTTTGTTGCTTGCCTGGCAGTGCCGGAACACTAAAATAGTCATAGTTCCTCTGTCCCTGAGAAGGAAGTCTGCCTTGAGTCTGGGCATAAGGGTGAAGTAGGAGCAACTGTACTCTCAGAAGAGTTCCGATTGGGATGACTTTACGTATCGTAACAACAATGACAAAAACAACTTTGGAAAAAATTTTGGTTAACCTTAATAGGGAGCTGCTGGATGGCTGCTGTGTTTTGCTGTAGAGACACTATTTCTGTGTCATGTATATATTTCTTTCATATTATTTAGTTACCTTTTGTGCTGTTTAGTGAATGATCTCATTTTAAGTTTTAACTGTTTAAAAAGAAAATTTTGTGACTGAGACAAGGCAATTCAATTGGGGCTTTCATAATATTGACAAGAAAAGCACTTGTACATTTTACAGTTTAGTTTTTGTAAGTAAAGAATTCTGTGGGAAACTTAAGTTTGTATTTCAGACTGAAGTAAAATAAAAAGACGTTACTTACTATGATTGGGGGATTGAAATAAGAACACTGCTTAAATTAAAATGCAGCTAAAAAGGGAGTTGGTCTTGGGCTAAACAGCATTGTTTGTTAGATATCTATTTTCAGCATACAGACAGTTACAAATGATGGTAAAATGGGAGCCAAGATTTTAGAAGCATGAGAACAGCATATGAATTGTAGTTATGAATGGTCCCTTGTTTTTCAAGCTGGCAGTAGCTTGTTGGTGTCTGACATCCCATCTGTAACAGAACAATTTATTTATTTCTAAAGATCACATTTCTCTCAGTAAATAAAGGAAAATGCATTGTTTAAGGTAGGGATCAATTATTTTGTGTGACAATTCAGACAAGCTGCGTAACAAAGGCTAACAAGAAAATTCCCATTGCGGGAATGTAGCTATGGTGTCACATGTCATTCCTAATTATGTGGTTTTTCTTCTGGCTGAGTGTATTTGAGCCTTGGGAAAAACAAGACGTAGTAAGAAAATGAATAGATTAATTAAAAGCTTATTTCTGTTTTTAGTATCTACAAAGAAAACAGTTTAAATGTAATTTTTTTTTTTTTTTGAAGTAGTACGTTAATATCTCTGCTAGATGAATACAATGTCTTAACTGATCAAATGTGGTTTGCTGTCATAGATGTCTGAGAGTTTGACATCATCCTTTGATAGTAATTGATGTTTTGTTTCTGAATAGCAAGTTACGGTTGTGTTTTCCTATTCACTCAGCTGCTCTACTGATGGTGCTAGCTGTGCGTGCAGGGACAAGGCCCAGACAAGTTGATCGAAAAGAGCAATTCATGATGAGATAAAAGGGCTTCCACGGGATTGCAGCCTTTTGGTCTGGAGCAACTAGTATTGTTTTCTTTAAATACAAAATGCAAAGGAATTTGTATGGATTTTTGGGTATTCTTTCAATGGATATTTGTGTAAGCTAAGTTCTGGAATTTTAATTTTGACCAGTGAGCCAACATGTAAGGAGAGATGTGAATTATATTTTTCTCTTGTGCTTTTGCCTTTTTAGGACTCTTATTGAGCATTATTAACTGCCCAAGATAGATTATGCCAAATAATCTGCTTTAACTGAGATTAGCTGGTTTTACATATTGTTCTAATTCTTTTATGTTGTCCGTGAGTACTGGTAAAAACTTGAGTTATGATAAGTTAAATAAAATGTCTGAATTAATGAATGAAACACTAGGTGCTGCTTGCTTTTGCTGCAGAGAGGAACTGAAACTATGCCAAGCAGGATGAGGAAACCATACTTGATAAACATCTTTTAACTCTCCAACCCTCTCCATAGATTTTCTTTTTGGTTCCTCATTGAAACAATCTTTTCAGGAAATGTGGCCATGTCAGTTGCATCTGAATGAATATAGAAAGTAATTTTGTCTGTCAAAGAAGGTTTGTTGCAGGAATGCATCTCATTGTTAAATATTCCATTGTTGAGCTCAATAACTTTGGTTAAGTGAAAGTATAATAGTTTCTGCAAAGAGTCTTCTGTTATGCTGGTACAGTTTTCTCAGGGGCTGAAAGAAGGATGTGTGCTCTTGTGTCTCAGGAATGCTGACACTGATGGGAAGCTTCCCAGTTCAGTATGCCTGAGGGAGACAAAGTGAAATCCAGGTGCTGTCCTGGGAGCAGTGAATTGGTTCAGTGTAACATGTCTGTAGCATCTTACCTGTCTGCTGGATTGCAGAGAAAAGTGGAAGTAAAATTAGCTTTGGCTGGTATTGTTTTTTGCCACTTGTCTGTCTGATGGTGACCCACTTGTTTGTATATGAAGAACACTTGACCACCAAATTCTTAAGGAGACTATACGTGTTGGAAGAAATTTCCCGCTGACTTCCATGTGGACTGGCTGAAGCTCTGGTTTGTGAAGTTTGGTAATGGTGGTTGTTTTTGGCCAATGTTAGGGCCAGGACAGGGCTTCCTTCCTGCTGGATGCCTAACAGAAAGAAGCAATGAGAAGGACTATGAGGCTGATGGACTGAAAGGTCTCAAGGAAATGCCATCGTTGCCCAGCTCAAGCCAATATTGTCTAAGGTGATAGAATTTCTGTTAGAAGTTGTGTTAAAGGGAGACGGTTAGTGAGTCTTGATGTAAGATTTACTGTTTTCTTGGGTTTGTTTGAATTCCACAGGTATGTAACAGGACTATAGTGTGTTAGGGCAAAGAAGAGCAAGACCTAGTAAAACATATGAGAAGACAAGGGGATGCTATAAAACTCCCCATTAGTTTCTGGGATACTGGATTTGTCAAACTTTGAATTTATTAAACTTTGTTTACCAATCAGTCTTATCTGTTTAGTGCTGGGTAAGGGGTAGTGACGGAAATGGCTAGGTCAGAAACCAGCTGAAATCCAAAATATTTTCAGTGTTGTCCTGGATTTACAAGAAACAGCCATTTTGTTCCAGTCTGTAAAGTTTTCTGTAGTAGAAGATGCTGTAAGTTGCTGTAAAACTTCATTTCTAGAATGCTTCCTTGCTCAGAATGTATTGAGGAGAAAACACAAGTAGTTAAATCTCAGTTATTTTTAAGCATGTGAACAGATTGTGTGCAGTGCTCTGGGAGTGATAGATGGAGTTGCTGTTGGGGAAAAAGAAATCTGTGGCAGTGTGTCCATAAAGACAAATTGAGCCATGAAGCTGCATGCATCTTCTGAGCCCAGCCTGGGCCATTGCCACAGAAGGAGGCTGAGCATACGAAGCCCGCCAATACTGATAAGGAAGCCAGGTGCTTTTAGGTGTTTGTAGTGCTGCTTTTGGGAGTGACAGTAAGTGCTTCAGTTGTGACATTGCTATTTAAAGGGTTGTTCATCCTGGACCAGTGACCCAGAATTTACTCATCCCTTTTCCTAAGTCATGTGAAGGTTCAGTCTGAGAACTGTGTACAGTTGTTGTCAAGGTAGACAAACAAACATGATCCAAAAATCAAGTCAAATCCCTTGCTACTTCATATCCAAAAACATGTCAGTCTGGTAGGAAGTTGTTGCTAGATGTGATCCAAGGCCTGGGATACTTAAGCTTTTGCTCTGGATGGTTTTCAGCTCTTTTTAGTGTGATATATGGTTTATGTACCTGAACTCTGTGCTTTCTTTCTGTAGAACTGAAATCTCGTACTCGTTTTAGGTCTCCAGGGTCTCTTTCTGCCACTTCCTGCTTCACAGGACTCCCAATTACTCTTACAGTCTTTTCAGCCCAAGGAATCATCAGATGATACAGCAGTTTCATGTCGCTAATTAGAATGAAACAGACTATTAGAAAAATGCATATTCTTCATACCATTGAACTGTAAGTGCTTCAATGTAAAAAGTAATTGTTTGGAAAACTAGGTACTGATAAATGATGTCTGCTAGAAGATGTGAAGAAATAAAGAGCAAACCAGACTGCTCCCCACTGGTAGAACTTTCCTTTAAAATTGTGGTTTTCTCACAAATACATCAGCTATGTGGTCAAAATTACATTTCCTAGAAAATTTTCCTTTTCACATGATACTTGTATGCTGTGGTTAGTCAGCACGCTCCATCCCTGCACTGCTGGAGTTGGATGCTTCATTTTCTCAACAACTTTGTAGTCATCCTGCTTTTTCATTTGTTTTATTAAAGCTGTGTGTCTTTCCCATTCCCTGTGTGGATTGTCCAGTTGGCAGCATGTGCTAGGTGAGTTCAGCAGTTCACATGCACAGTAGCGGAGGCTGAGCTTGGCTACAGAGCCATCATTGGCACCTCTTCCTACCAACAGACACATTGTACATAATGGTAACTTTTGTGTTTTGACTGATATACCTCATGTTAGATGCATGGGGGTATGCATTTATGCTAATTCAGACAGGTAACCTTGGTATTATTAAGTATTATGTGTATCAATATTCATAGAATCATAGAATAGTTGGAGTTGGAAAGGACCTTAAGATCATCAAGTTCCAACCCCCCCTACCATGGGCAGGGACACCTTCCACTATGCTGTGTCACCACTGACACCATGCCACTCAAGACTCCATCCAGCCTGGCCTTGAACACTCCCAGGAATGGAGCATTCACAGCTTCCTGGGCAACCCATTCCAGTGCCTCACCACCTTCACAGTAAATAACTTCTTCTTTATATCCAATCTAAACTTCCCCAGTTCAAGTTTGAACCCGTTACCCCTTGTCCTATCATTACAGTCCCTAATGAAGAGTCCCTCCCCAGCATCCTTGTAGGCCCCCTTCAGATACTGGAAGGCTGCTATGAGGCTGCCACACAGCCTTTTAATACTGATGGAAAGCTAATAGCATTTACTGCGGATGATCATTTTTTGTCATAGATGGGCATCTGTCATGTATTTATGCAGATTTCCAAATAATGGATGTGCGTACTTCCCTTACAGCATCTCCTTTTAAGACCTTCGGCTTCTGGGCATCAGCAGCTCTTCTTGATGAAATTTTAGTGGCAGGTTTTACTAATATGGTGCTGAGGTGGAAAAGGCATGCTCAGGATTAGGCTTGGCCTGCATTTCTGCCAGTGTCACCAGTGCAGAGTATAGAGGCAGTTAAAGTAAACGGTCTTAAAATGCTGATTTCTATGTAACAGCCTTTCTGTTTGTAGCATAGCCAGCACAAAAAAAGCCAACTTGTGGAGTTAAAGGTATCCAGGTCTGCTGGTGTTTCTGCTGCCGCTCTCTGGGCAACCTGGTTCATATCTGATGCTTTTGTTTCTGATAAGTTTCTGATAACTTCTGATCAGACTTGTGATATTTTTTTTTTCAACTTGATTATTTTATTTTTTTAGGTAACTTTAAGCTTAATCTTTAGCTGTGTGAGTAGTTTGTAAGGTGCAATGTTTTTGGTATTTGTTAGTCTTTCTTAACATTCACAGATCTGGGCTTTATTTCAAGAAATAAGTTTTTTTTAGAATTAGGCATGCTGTTGTTAGCAGTCGCTCTCTGGTACTTGAGCAGGCAGATTCATTGTGTCTGGGACTTCAATTTTGAGTTTTTTTTTTTTTTTAATCTGGAAGAATAATATCCATTGTGCATGCTTGACAACACAATTAGTATGTAATATTTGTATTTATGAAATACTAGAGAGACACTTTTAATTGTTTGCTGTTTATTTGCAGGGAGAGCCTTCTAATTCATGTGGTTTTGCTTTTGTTTCCATCACTAGGAAAGCTTTTAGCATGTATGTGTACTGTTTAGTTTTGTTGGGGTTTTTTTCTGTAGCTGTTTTCCCTAGTGACTTGTAACACTGACGTGGTGGTCAGGCTTTGGATGCGAGCATGGGCTTTGTGTAATTAGCAGCGTGCCTGTACCCCAGGGACCTGGGTTTCCTGCAGCTCCATCTTAGCACAACTGCAGGTGAAAGGGGAATGAAAGTCATTGGCTCCAATCTGCTTCCATGGGAAAGAGTGCTTACCTGTGTGTATTGGTACACACAGTTTTGCTTTAGATGTTTCTTCTCCCAAGGAAAAAAAGATGCTTTGTACCTGTGTGACTGTGTGAGGAGCTGATTTATGGATGCCAGTGGTATGTGGCAGGTGTCATGCTGTGACTTAAAAGTGTCAGTGAAGGGTAATGTTTCCAGGAGCACTTGCTCCTAAAAGCCGGCCTTGCTCTTATGGGGTGCCTCCTGCTCTGCCCTGGTCACCCTGCATACCAGTCCCTCCCCAGGTGCTGGTAGAGCTGTCCTTTGGGGAAGAGCAGAAGAGAGATGCAAGTACCAGAGTGAGAGAGCTGGGCTTGTTCAGCCTGGAGAAAAAATCTGGAGGGGATG
>JANRGW010025572.1:0-14786 GCA_024733675.1 Psilopsiagon aymara
GAAGAGAAGGCTGCGTGGAGACCTCATAGCAGCCTTCCAGTATCTGAAGGGGGCTGTAGGGATGCTGGGGAGGGACTTCATTAGGGACTGTAGTGACAGGACAAGGGGTAATAGGTTCAAACTTAAACAGGGGAAGTTTAGATTGGATATAATGAAGAAGTTCTTTACTGTGAGGGTGGTGATGCACTCAAATGGGCTACCCAGGGAAGCTGGGAATGCTCCATCCCTGGCAGTGTTCAAGGCTCGGTTGGACAGAGCCTTGGGTGGCATGGTTTAGGGGGAGGTGTCCCTGTCCATGGCAGGGGGGTTGGAACTTGATGATCTTAAGGTCCTTTCCACCCCTGATTATCCTGTGATTCTATGTCACCCAAGGCTCTGTCCAACCTGGCCTTGAATACTGCCAAGGATGGAGCACTCAGAGCTTCCTTGAGCAGCCCATTCCAAACCCTCACAAGGAAGAATTCTTCCTTATATCTAACCTAAACTTCCCCTGCTTAAGTTTGAACCCATTACCTCTTGTCCTACCACTACAGTCCCTAATGAAGAGTCCCTCTCCAGCATCCTTGTAGGCCCCCTAAACACAAACCCCACAGTCCTTCTGAAGCAGAATTGTTTTTCTGGAGCCAGCAGCAGGTGGTTGTTTTCATCCTTAGTCTCTATGGAACACATTAAGAAAGTACCCTCTTGTATCAATTTAGAAATGTTAAGGGAATACATATATTGCATAAACTTCAGGAAGTTAATTGCTTTACAAGCACTGGAGAGGGATGCAAGTAAAACGTTCTTCAGTGTAATTCAGCCTTCTGAGTGTTTGTACTATGTTCAGCTTTGGTTTTATGTATTGATGGAACTGCATTTGTTTTAAGACATTATCTGTGTGTGTCACAGAGCTCTGACAAAGGGAGTCTACAAGAAGAGGAAGTCTTCATAACTGGAAAGAAAGCTTTTTTGTGGGTGTCTTTCCCACCTTTTTGCAAAGAAGAACTTCTAAACCCAGAGGATCTTAGCTCCTGTCAGCTAACACAGAGCCAGATCAACCATCTACATAAAGGACAGGGCCAAGCAGATAAACTGAGCAGTTTACTGTGTGCAGCTGAGAAAACATGTGGTGTAACTACTACAGATCAAGCCAAGCATGTGGTTGGGGAAGACACAGAAGCTATTTCAAAACCAGATTTAAGTCTCAAGTCATGTAAACTCACTTGGCACGGGAATTCTGTGCACCACTTGGCATTGCCACAATGCTCTGCAAAAGCTTTGAGCTATCAACAGCACTGCAGAGGGACTGCACAGAATAGCATGGAAAATGGAAAAGAAAATCATGTAAAAGAGCTTCAGCTACAAACACAAGGGGATGGTTCCTTTGGAGAGGCCAGATGCTCACCTGCAGAAGAGAACCCACCTCTTGCGAGTGTACCTCAAACCAAGAGCTGCAAGGAAGAAACAGAAGATGAGGGCAAAGGAGCTCCAACTCTGGACAGTTGTCCCATGTGTCTCATTTGCTTTAGTGGAATGTGAGTATTTTTAATAACTGGCTGTATACAAACCCCAGACTGGTTCTAGTTGCATTCTCTATAGGCAGCAATGAAATTGGGTGAAACTTGTACGTTTTCAGTGTCAGAATTACCTACTTACAATTCAGGTTAGAAGCTTATGTTTACTAGATTATATTGCTTCAAAAGGAAAGCCAAGTTTGAACTCTCTGGTAAACCTTACTGCGTTAGCATTTTAGCAGCATAAACATTTTTAAATACTTCAGTACAGAAATACTAGTGACATTTGTGTCATGATCCAAAAAACATTCTGGTGCAGGATTCTTAACAGTTCAAAACTAGTTTCAGACCTAGATGGATTAATCCTATCTCTGGCACTTGCTCTTCTAGACTGGACTTTGCTGTTACAGCCACAGTGGTACCTGTTCAGCCAGGACCCGGACACTGCTGGCTGAGCAGCTGTAGTCTTCATTTTAGATTTAGCTCTCAAGGTGTGAACAAGAGGGAAAGAAGTGGGTATGTCTTATGCCAGCTCTAATTAGCACAAATAAATGAGACTCTCCTTGCACTTGAGTATCCACTCTGAAGTAAGGATTACGGTGTCTCTTGAAATTAACACTATTTAATAGTATTTAGGCTGTCATCGTTGCTGAAAACATGAGTTTTGCAACAGATCATCTGACACTGCATGATGTTTTGACTGCTGCTTGGTTTTTTTTTGGAGGATGAACAAAGACAAAAGGATGACTTCAGGAGTATTTATATAATCATGCTTATTAGATCAAGAGATTTAGGCAGGGTAATAACCATGCTTCAGGTCCTCATATTCAGTTCTGTACTAAAGTGAAGGTGAAGAACAGTAAATAAGTGCTTGACTTTGTTTCTCACTGAATATATTCTCTGTACTTGCAGGCTATCACAACCAGACATTGATGACCACCTTGCTAGGTGCTTGTCTGAAAGTACAGATGATGTAATGTGGTAAATTCTAAATCCAGAAGAATTAAGAGCAAAGGATCCAAGCCAAGGAGGAACATCTTTCATAAGGAAAGGAAAAATGCACAGAGGAAGCACATCCTTCTCAAACCCGTCACCTAGTAAAAGACCAAGGGCCACGTGCCTGCTCAGGGTCTTTTTCTCTTAAATCCTCTCAAATGCACGTGAAGTAGGTCTGGGTCTGAAAACAGTTCTTGGGGCTCTCCCAGACATGGCCACAGGGTTGCCATCAGTGTTGGTACTCCTGGAGGCTGGGGCCTTCTGAAACAATGTAGAACTGTAAATCGCTGGGGGACGCACGTTGGTAATGCCCCACAGCTCTTCTGAGTGTAGAATAAACCAGCTGAACAAAAGATAACTTATTTAATGAAA
The DNA here is from genome assembly GCA_024733675.1 of Psilopsiagon aymara. NCBI lineage: Eukaryota > Metazoa > Chordata > Aves > Psittaciformes > Psittacidae > Psilopsiagon > Psilopsiagon aymara. Next base: position 2,862 of record JANRGW010025572.1, read on the forward strand.
TCCAGAAGTTCACAAACCTTTTCTTTTTCTAAACAGGTGATCTGTAAAAATAAGCATGCAGTTATTAAAACTTAGCATCTTTAACATTTTAGAACATATATGACTGTACAGTTGATTCTGTGAGTGTGTCTATGTTAAAAGGAAACACAACCCAGACCAAGTAGAGGCTGACAGGTTTTTTTACCTTTCTGAAGGAACACAGCTGAATTCAGAGCCTTAGGTTGGGGGTTTCTACATTAAACATGGCTAAGGCTAAACTAATTGGGCTCCAGTAAGCAAACTCTCCTGCCAGTTCCACATTACTGAGATGCAAAGCGAGATTTAATGCAGTCAGACAGCAAAACAGCTTCTTTTTCTATCAGTTCCACCCTGCCTGGATACCATCAAAGTTTGGGAATAAAGAGTAAGTGACATTTAGTGATGGTCTAGGGATGAAATAGAGCAGGTTGTTGCTTTCTCCCAAGTACAGTCATTTGCTTATAGACCATGGTAATCTACTCATACCACACAGTGTTGTCAGTCACAGCCTCACAGCTCACATCTGTCTGCTGTCACAGGGCTGTATCCAAGAGCAGAACAGTTGTGCCCATTCCAGCTACTCCAATCACAACTGCCTTCACACAGGGAAGAAGACTACAACTCCAATTAACAACTTCAGCATCCAAACTGTTTCCTATCTCAGCAAGCTGCTCGGTTTGGGTGCAACCCTGTGCCACAGAACATACATGGAATACAATACCCAAGTACAGGATGAATCAGAGATTCAATTCACAGTGCATTCTCTTCTGAAAGTGCAAGTGGGACTCAGCTCCATTTACTGACAAATAATAACAGTCTATCAGCTTTGTCATTAAAGTCTTTAATACATGTGCAAGAATATAAATGATCTTAGCTGTTAGGGATTAGTATACCATCTTCTGCACAATTAAAACTGGTCAGCAAAGATCCCAACTAATTAATTATACAAAACTACAAGAACATATTTACTGTTTTACAATCATTAAATTAGCTAGAATTTTCATTTACTATTTCAAATAAGACAACTATATATCATTACCAGATCCATTTATAATATATTAGGATTTATTTTTCCAAACCACACATTTAATTACATCCTTCATTTTCTTTATTTATAAAACAAGTACTTTATATAAAAAATTTCCCCTTCATCAGGAACAGAACATTATTCAAACACTTGCACATGAGCAACCAAACTTGGATCCAGCAAACTATTTGGCAACACAGCAATACTGTAAATGCCTGTAAATCTTTGAAATAAAATCAAGTAGTCTTTACAATGTTTGTTTAGCAAATGTGTTTTTATGTTTTTCCTTCCCTCCCTCCCAAAATGTTCCAAAACCTAGAAAAAAAGGTTAAAAAAACCACCCAACCCACATTTTTAATACTTCCATTTTGAAGTTCTCTGCCCTGTTGTGTCACAGGACAGCTGACCTGTCATGGTCCCAGGCAGGAGCTGCCTGCAGTCACTCAGGTAACTGCTGGTTCATTTTGTTACCAGGGGAGTTGAAAACACCAAAAAAGAATTATTCAGGGTAAATAAATTACAGGCGAGAATGGGGGAGGAGTAATTATAAACTGTCAGATTACATTTAAAAGGTAAATGTTTCCTTCAGTAGATAATAAAGTATCTCAAGTCCAGGCATTTGAGGCAAGGCCTTCTTACTGATTAAATTATTTAGTGCTGATTAAAACACATTTTGCTGAATATGAAAAGCTACAAGTCCAACAGAGAAATCTACAGCTGAAACCTGAATGGGGTCAACACAACCACCACAGGCTGTGTACTCCTGGGGAAGGAGGGGATACAAGCACAGACTGTTAATCAGTGATTCATTGACAATTTGAAGCAATGTTTCGGCAGTCTTGTCCTAGCACCTCATGACCTGGATGTGAATCCAAAAGATGTCATGTTCAGCACCTAATGCAATGCTGTACCCTGAGAAAACCAGATGTGAATGGAAACAAAGCCAAAGTGCTGCAATTCATGCTGCAGCTTACACCACATCAGGTGAGATGTAATGGCACAGGGGCTTGGGGTTTCTTTTTTTCTTCCCACATAATCCCCACCCCCATCTCTACAGCCCACACCCCAGAGCTAGCAAGAAGCAACTGGTGCTCCCAGAGGCAGACACATCTTCACAGCACCCGAAGCTCCAGATAGCAACATACACTCCCTAATCTCAAACACCGTGAGATGAGCTTCTCCAAGCTGATAGACTTTGATGTAAAACAGCCCTTCCCTGCCCTCAACACCCCCCACAACTTCCCATGAGAAGGGATTTGACAGAGCTTTTGCTTTATCCAATTTCTTACAATATTCATTTTTCATCCATTTAAAAAAAAATATTACTACTTTAATGCAAATCATTTTACCAAAACTTCCCATTTTCTGAAGTAGAATGATTAGTTATTAATAAACACTGAGTAACTGGAAGCAGACAGTTTATCAGAAGTAGGAGGTGTGCTTTATCAGGAAAGCGTATTCTAGATTTATTACTTAGAGTTTAAGGCTATGCTTTAATTACACTTTTGTTCTATTTCTGAATATCTGTCTGGTTGATAAAAATACTTTTCAAAAATCTACTATATAACTGTAGGTGTAGGCACTGCTTGAGTCTTTTCCTAACCCCTTTGTGTGTAAATTTAGTTCTCCTCAATTGAAAGAGTTTGGTAAATTTGGAGTTTTAAGATGACAGATTTAGAAATCAATCTGCAAATTCTAATTTGGAATTAATATTGCTGAGTCATTCTGCATTTCAAATCCAGGAAAGGTGCCAACAAACATGAAGCTGCAGCTGAGAATTGTTTTGTTTGCGCGTTAATAGTCACAATATTAATGAGCAGAACTTACCAGGTTTAAGAATGTTCCAAATACATAACAATTCTTCAATGCAGTTTATCCATTCAGGCACTTAAATCTTGTACCCAAATTTATGTTTTGATTGCTAATAAAACACAACTCCTTTTAAATGTATCCGAGATGTTTAGACAGGTACCACTTGTGAAAAAAGGCATCAAAAATAAGCTTCAACACCACTGTAATGTATTTATTCTTCAGGATGTTACACTGTAATACTCTTCAATTGGTAGCTCATTGCATCAAGCATTTGTAGGAAGTGTGTGGGTCTCAAAGTTCTCCAGAATCTCCTTTTCCAGCGATGCAATGAACATCTCAATCCTTCATGAAACAGGCACAAAATGCAAATTCCTCCATTAATGAAGCCAGTCGTGTCAGTGCCCAGAACTTAAGAACCATCAAGTGGCAGAAGACACCCACCAAAATCATTGTTCTTTTCTTTGATTTCCAGCAGCAATTTGTTGGGGTTTTTTGTGTTTTTTTTTTTTTTTTTTTTTTTTTTTTTTTTTTTTTTTTTTTTTTTTTTTTTTTTTTTTTTTTTTTTTTTTTTTTTGTTTGGTTTTTTTTTTTGTTATTTTAAATCATTGGTCTCCATCCAAAATGTTACAGCTCCCCAGCCTCGCATGCATATACTGTGGTTAAGGATAAATTTAAGGTCATTCACATTGTCCACAACAATGATGTCATTCCTTCATACTGTTTCTTCCGTTGACAGCAACAATGGATTAATGTATTCAAATCCTTCAAACTCTGACTGATCTATTCGCTTTATTATATCTCTGAAAAAACAAACAAGAGCATTCATTTAGTTTTATCAAGTACAAATGCCGGTTTTGGTACTGTATTTGTTCTTCAAATAACAAAACACTTCACAGAAAAGTATGCATGTGAAACAACACTAAATGGGGAGAAACATTTTTATTACTACTACTACTACTATTCTTCAACATTATTATATGCCCCATCCCTGGCAGTGTTCAAGGCCAGGCTGGACAGTGATTGGAACAACCGGCTCTAGTGGAAGGTGTCCCTGCCCATGGCTGGGGCTTGGAACTGGATAAGCTTTAAGGTCCCTTCCAACCAAATCAGGCTCTGACCATGATGATCTGATAGAAAGTTTCTTCTGCCCTTCCAGTTCAGTTACTAACAGTTACTAAGCAGCACTTATAAGGCCCTGAAAGCAGCAAGTAATAGATGACTGTTGTTCTGTAGTACCAATTTAAAAATAAGAAACAGGTATTTTACTGTCAGCATAGGCTGCTCATGTTATATTCAAGAGTCAAGCACAAAGCTAATGCTTTTTGATTACAAAAATGCAGCTGGCTGCATCAGGAATTGAACTTGCGTCCTCTCAGTGCCCAGCACACACTCAGCAGCAAATCAATTCTGTACTCCCATCTCATGTTAGAATACCAGGCAGTCTTCTACACACAGAAATTATGAGAAGTTAGGCAGGACAGGTAGGATAAAAAGAATATCAAGCTTACTTCAACTTGTCGATGTTCTAATGCTAACTACAGAGTCTCCTCCTAGTAATTTTCAAGTAATTTATACATTGACTTCTCAATAGGCAATTACATTAGGGGAAAAAAAAAAAAACAACCCATACTCATCATCTGGGGTTAGCTGCACAGGCTCGCTGGTGAACTGTGTGTCAAAGTTATCCAGACCGTAATCGTCTGTGATCTGTGGCTGGAACGGAGGAGTGGTTTGCTTCTTCTCCAGCTACGATACAAATACAAATAGGGGAGAGAGAAAATAAAGTACTGAATATTCACGAGGTTTGCACAGAACATCCACACATGCTGGCTCTAAAGCACATGGACAGAGCAGTCACTACAGTGGACTTGAATATCGGTAGAAGACAAACATGTTAAACATAATCTGACATTAAGGTTTAGATCATTCAACACTAAGAGGTGTACACTCATCCTTTTGCTATATTTTAAATACAAACCCTTCAAAAATCACTAAAGTGTTAAGTCAGAAAAGTGTGAGAACAGACTTCAGGTATGAAGTAATCAAAAAAGGGGGCCCTGGCACTTCCCTGAATGCTGTTCAGCCATCCTATACACAGAGTGAGGAATCTAAAATGTTCTTGGCTGTGCCACACACAGCTCTGATGACTAACATGAGGGGAAAAAAAACCAAAATATGTTCACTTCACCTGTATATTTTTCCACGTAACTCGAGCTTCACACAGAAATGATTTTTAGTCAGTGTTAGACTCTTGTTTCAACTTGAAAAGATTTGGAAAAAAGCTTTTAAGTCAAAAGTCTTTTCTCCTTATCACCTGCATTTCAAAGGAAAGTCTAATAACTAAAAAAAGCTTCCAAGTAATTTTTCATTTTCCTCTGAACCTATTTCCCAATGCTCTTCATTAGAAGTTTCAGCTGAACTTCCCCTGCTCAGGACATGAGATCCTCCTGAGCAACACTATTCTAATCAGATCACAAAACAGAACCTCTGCAGAAGAGAACACAACCCTCCAGTGCACGATGCTCATTCTTCTACATAATCTCAAGCAAGCTGCACTGTGGCACAAGGTTGTTAACCCTAACATTTAGGCTTGAGGGAGAACACAAAACAAGGGATGTCTGACAAAATTAAAGACAGCCTTTGTTATAGGAATAATTGTATAAGCACGAGGTATTTTAAACCACTGGCTCCTTACGCAGCGCATGTCTTCTCTGAAGAATGCTAACAGGGATGGTCTGAACATCAGGCTTCCACAGAAAAATGTAATACAGAGTTTTATCTTCTCCCCTAAGCCTCTTATATATTACTACAGGCCTGTTCCCACACACCTGTAGACTTCCTAGGACTGCGAAAACATTACAGGCATATTCTATCTCTGCTCAACTAGGTATTAACAAAAGAAGTGCTAAGAATGCAGTGGTTCCTGCAGTGGTTCAAGTGTCAATAAATATGACAGTGACATTTCTGTGATGGTTTTCTACTATGAAGGCAGCAGTAGATACAATGGCCAAGAGAAGGATAAAAAACCCAAACAATTTAAGCAAAATTTTATGCTCGCCAAGCCACTGAAGTCCAAGCCATCCAATCCTCCACAAGCTAAAGACTTCCCTCACACCAGGAGCAATAAAGAAAATCTGAAAGTAATAATCAAAGAGTCTTTCTGAATAACCACACTGCTTCCAAGCCATATCCTTAAATAAGGACCTGATCCTACTCACACCTATCCACGTAACTAAACCCTGTTTCGTACCCGAATAATCCCACTGATTTAAAAATTGCATCATTTGTGATTTCAGTCTTATTTCTTTTCAATATAGTACAAGCAGATTACAAATGGTTCATATGTACATGAAGCACCTCATCTTCCATGGCTGTATCTAAACTGGTTTCGCAACAGTTTACCCATCCTGCCGGCCATGTAAATCAAGCACTACCTGTCCTGCCAAGGCAGAAAAGGTTTCTAATCGCCAAGAGAAATGATCCACTGCAACAGCATTCCAACAGGCTGGCTTTGCTAGTCCACACTTCCATGTTCAGTGGAACATTTCCTAATAGGACTACATGAAATGCCCACCCAGAACTGAACTATGCCTCTGTGAATCTATGGAGTCCTTCCCACAACTGCAGGTACCTTGTGTGTACCCTGGGGAAATTTTACAGCAGCAGAACCCAGTGCATGACTTTGCGGAATCTACAAATAGAAACCAAGGAACAAATGCTTCCTACAGTCCCCCTTAAAATTCATCATTTATTTTAAAATCAATACCCCCAAGTTGTAACCATTCCTAGAGTTCGGAAGGAAGCCTGATTTGTGGTAGCAAAGCAAAGCTTGCTTCCATTATGGTCATGGAAGAAAGCTTGCTCCTCCATCACCTGGAAAAAGAAAAATAGTTTTTACTCTTATAGAATTGAATTTCCCTGTTTTGAAGGGGGCTGTTACATATGCATACAATTGATGAACTAAAGAATCTCTTTCTTCTGAACAGATATAAACAGAATAATTTTTACCATATCCCAGTCTATGCTGCGGAAAAACGTATGAGACTTGATATCAGAAAATCCTGTCTGTGGCTGGCAACCAAGCCTTTCTTTGGGATCCTGTGGAAACACAAACTCATATTACACACTCAAAGCCAGTTACAGTCTCTGTTTGTCCCACATACAGCCCATATACATGACTCCAGTGTTCCCCATGACTGCAAACTGCTGCTAAGATAGTGGGGCTGTTAAGGAATTTTTCTTCTTTTTCCTCTCTTTTTTTTACATGAAGTTTGTTTCAAATTTCATTTTAAAATTATATTTTACAACTAAAAAAAATAATAATCATTTAGTAATGTATAATTCCTATCCTTTTCCCCCCAAAAAAATCTTGTGATTACAATCAGCTCGATAAGTAATAAATATTTCTGAAAAAAAGCTTAGAAACAAACCTATAGTTATTTTTTTTAACTAGGTTCAGGCTTTTAAATCACGTTTGTGCTGTGAAATTCACTCAGTAAATTAGCAGCTAAGAAGTGGCTTCTTTTAACATACAGCACACAAAGGTTTTACAGGTTTTCTTAACAGTAAGCAGATTAACCTCTTAACAGTATTGCTTTCAACAGGAAGCTCTGATTTCCAGATCTTAGATGCTAAAAATAAGAGAAAGTTTTTTACCTTGTTTAAAAACCCTTTTAATACGTGGGAAGCCTTGACAGAAAGAAACCTTGGGATCCGGATTGGCTTCTCGAGAATAACTGTTACAGGTTTAAAAACAGCAACATTGGCTTTTGGTTTGTGACATTACCATGATCTCAACAGAAACACTGTATTATTTAAGTATGTGACCATTTGGAAAATGGTAAGAGAGTCATTAGTTAAAATAACACAAACTAAGGGAGCTACAGTAATTCAAGGCACTGTGATAGTGACAGATCAAGTCTCCTAAAAGAAATATTAGCTGCACTAGCTTTTTCTACTGTTTGCAGTGTAAGCAGGGAATAAAACTTTTCCACTGTCCTCACTGTATGGAAAGGTGCAATTTTATACAGTAACTGATTTAACATTAGGCTCATAGGAAGAACACTGCAGATTGTGCTAAATAATTGCAGTAACTACTGTCAAGAATGGTTCTGCGTATTAAGGACCATGCAGCTTCTCAATTCCCCAAACTATTACAGAGTTTCTCTAGTAATAAATATGGCAAATATCACTATTTCTGTTTAGAAAAACTCATGTGTCTACACCTAGAGGGTAGAACTGCTTGAAAGTAGTTGGCATTCATTTCATCAGAAGTAAAACTAAAAGTTATCTGGAGCAAAACCACAGGCTGAGATATTTCTGTCAATAAAGATCCTCCTACCCTCTCATGTAGCACCCAATTTTAAAATTCATTCTTGGCCTGTAGACTTCCTTCTAACAAAAATACCATTCCAGACAATTCTGTGATAGCTCTGGACTCTGAACACCTTTAAAAAAGTATTTTCTCATCTGAAAAAGGCTTCCTCATTCTAGACCATTTTATCTGAGTTCAACAAAGTAAATTCATGGGATGAAGAACAAGAAATATTTGAGGCCTTTATCGACAGCAGATTTACAGACAGCTACAGGATAACAATGGCAAAGGGAATGCAAACTGTCCTGCAAGACCTGGAATTTTCACTATTTCTCCCCCAAGAAATATAAAAATCCGAATGACTATACCTTGGAAGAGGTAATCTTCAGTGTTCATATCTGGATTGTCAGTAATAATATCAAACGGAGACCTTCCTGCCATCATTTCAAACATCAACACACCAAGAGCCCACCAGTCCACGCTGAACCCTGGAAGCATTTACGGAGCAGATGTTCAGCCAGGCCTCAATGAAATTGTTTTCTCTCATAGAAGCAAAGATCAACAGTCTGGTTCAACTAGAACTTTGCTTTGTGATTTATTATAACTGCAAATTGTTTAGTCACAGCTTACCATATTCTTCTCCTCTGAGGATCTCTGGTGCAATGTAATTTGGTGTCCCACAGAAAGTGCTTGTAGTGTCACCAGGGCCCAAACCTTCCTATGTGCATAAATCATGTAGAAATTAAGAGCTGACCTCCTTTTCTGGGAATTTCCCTTAATTAGACTTATAAAACCAAGTGATTTAGGAATTTTAAAGACCTTCCTTTCAAAAAAAGGCAATGCTAGTGCAAAACAAATGCTCACAGTGCTCAAAGCTGGCTCATGACTTCACAAGTTATCTTTAGCAAATTAATTAATTAAAACTGAGCCACAGCACACTTCTAACAACATTTTGCTTACTATCTACAGACACAATTAAAACCAAATCCAGATAGACAATTCAGAAATCATTTTCTAACAGATGTTGGGAAAAAGCATCACATTAAGAACATGCTACACTTTGTCGGATGCTTTGAGAATTATGCTCTTTCAATTGCCTCTCAGTGCCCAAGATTACAGCGTGAGAGCTAGGGTACCAGACAGACCCTCTGGTTACTAATCTGCACAGTCCAACCTCAGAGAACAACGAATTCAGACTCACAGGAGCAGTTAAGAGATGAAAAGACCCTTTTAAAGACATATTTTTTTAAACATAGTTTTTCTAACTTGAGTCATTTAGCAAACAAAGAGAACAAGAAATTGACTGCCCAAAGGTCATTCTGTCCCCCAAAATGACCCACATCACTTGAAATGTACAAAGAAAAAATGACAAATCACTGGATGCTGTATTTGACTTAAGAGCATAAACAGAGAGATGCTGCTGAATAACAAAGTGACAAAAGAGAGGTGAGAAAAATCCTACCTTGCACATGCCATAATCTGTTAACTTGATATGACCCTCTGCATCTAGAAGGACATTATCTAGTTTTAAATCTCTGTAGATTATGCCTCTTTCATGGAGGAAGTTTAGGGCAATACAAATTTCAGCAGCATAAAACCTGGAATTATAAAGGAGAAAATTCCCATTAAGATTGTACAAAAACTGGTACAACTAAAAAGAAAGAAATCATCTTTTGTTAAAGCATCACTTTACAGTCAGCTTTTATCTACCAGCAGCATGCCAAAGCCAAGCTATGCTTATCCATAAGGACACTGACCTTGTGTATTGTAAAGCTGTTCCTTTAAATATGGGAAATTACTTTAATTCTACTAATTAAGAAAATATTTATCCTTCATCCCACATTTTTTGCTGAAAATCCCAACTATGAAATAGGTCTGTCTTATTCACTTATTCAGTGTCAGAGTAGGACTCTGTGCAGTGCAAAGCCATGCAAAACAGATTTTTCCTCTTCTCGTGCCAACATTAATTCAATGTAAGACCAAAGCAAATAGAATAGTTACATCTTCCATCAACAGATCAAAAAAGTATTACCTAAATATGAAGCAATAAACAGAAGTAAATGGGAGGAACTGTTACTATAAATCCTTGCTTACTTTGAGAAATACACATATTCTTCAGAAAAGCAAAAGTCACATTTCTTCCCAGGTTAAGTACATTCTAAACTTGGGAATGAACCTTTTGTTCCTTCTTTGTCATACATATACTTGTACGGAATAAACTTTAGGAAGTATTTCCTAAAACATTAAACAACTACAACACAGGAAAACCACTACAACTGTGTTAGTGAAATACCTTGCGTGTTCTTCAGGAAGCTTCCTTTGCCGTTGCATATGAAACATAAGATCTCCCCCGTTTACATACTCTATGACAAGAAACAATCTGAAAGTATATAATACAATTAATGGATTCCAAGGAAATTAAAGAAAAACTGTTCTTATCCTTCCAAATTAAACCATTTTCACTTCCACTCTTGAATCAACTTCTAGACTTCTTACAGTCACAGAAACTATCTAAGAGAAAAAAAGAGAGTACTTATTTGATCCATATGGGATCACATCCTTTATTTAAAAGAGAGACTGCATGTAAAGGAGAGGCAGCTACATACAGCAGGCTATTGCCTGGTGTAAAGCCTGCAGAAACTTACTTAAACAGCACATAAGACAAAAACATGTGCCAATGAGGTACTCGCTCAACAATAGAAGACCCAAAGCATATAATGAGACACAGACTTCTTTAAAAATTACAGCACAATCATGGAAGTGTGCTAGAAGATGGTGCATGGCAAAAATGAAGGTGCATCCCAAAAAGGTAGACTTATCATTCATTTGAAAATGACATTAGTAACAATGCTGATTATTAAATACTAAAACCTTTATTTTAAAAGGTACTTTAAAAGATGCATCAGTTGTAATTCAAACCTTTCTGAATAAACCTGACAGACTCACCCTGATATATAACAATTATTAAATTGTTACTCTGCTTGACTAGATATTGTTTGGTTTTAGTAGCCAAGATGCAGCATCACATCTGGAGAGCTCTGTAAATGAAATGCAGCTTATGTATGCAGAAGTCCACATGGTTTCTGCATATGCAAAACCTGAAAATTATCACCCACATTTGATATAGTTTTCCTACTAAAAGGTCACCATCTTTAATAAATAACAATCTTTGCTCAATTAATGAGCATCTGGCAAATTATAGATCAGTATGTTTTGTAGGATTTGTAATATTAACATATAACTACAAAGCTTGCTGTTTGTGCTGGCTCAGTTCTTGAAAAGCTCAAACAGATACACTGAAAGCAAGTTGACAAATTCACTTAGAGCAGTGTAACCTGAATTTACTGTCAAAAAAATGCAAGTTTTAGCTGAATAGTAGATGACAATAATGTTCTTTCCAATTTAAGTAACAAAGTCCAGCATATTGTTAAAATACACACAGAAGATTATTTCTATGAAATCCTGTGGTCATCACTGAGCTCTTCCCAATACAGCGTTAAGAAATATACTGTCATTCCTAAAAGGAAAACTCAAAATGTTCTGTTATATTTGAAGGATAGACTGAGACTAAAGAATTTGAGGATTGACAGATTCAGCTCATACACACCCATTATTTATCAGTGATGAAAACTATGTAAGGTGAGCCAGAAGGGCAGACAATGAAATCCCACCCTCCCTTGTCCAGGGAAGTTGTGAATGCTCCATCCCTGGCAGTGTTCAAGGCCGGGTTGGACAGAGCCTTGGGTGGCATGGT
>JANRGW010025576.1:0-24250 GCA_024733675.1 Psilopsiagon aymara
CCCCGCCCCGCCCGTTGCATCAGAGGGCGCGCGGCGGGCGCAGCCAGGGCGCATGCGCAGGAGGGCCGGTGTCTGCCGGCGGTGGGGCTGGTGTGGTGACATGGAGGCGGTTGCGGGTGGAGGCGGTGCGCTCTACCCCTTTGTTCGATGTTATCTTTTCTGTTTCCTGACTTAAAGAAACAGGTATTTTTTGCATCACTTCCGCTTGGGCTTGAGTACGCCCTTGTTTTCCTTTGAGAACAGTTAGTGCCGGAACAGAGGAGATTTTAGACTCTCAGGTACACTGCTGTGAGAGTTCATTTTAACACACAGGTCATACAAAAAGGGAAATTTTGTTTTAATTAACCCCCCAAAAAATCCAAGTAACCTCCACAAGCCTTTAAGGTTATTTAATTTTTTTTGTTTTAGGAGGGAGTTTACTTTCTGCTTTCAGCTTAGTACCTTTTGAAATTGCTTCACCTTGGTCTCTGCTTTCCTTCTTAAAACCATCACTTTTTTTTTTTTTTTTTTTCATCAGAAAAGATGCTGGCAGGAATTTGAATCATGTTTTATTGCTGTGGAAGTAAGAGCTAATACAGCCGAACTTTGCATGGCTTCCCATGGAATGTGTGCAGATGAAGGTTTTCTGTTTGTATACAGTTTCAGGGAGTTGTATGTTCTCAGGCAAACTTGTTACTTCTCTTAGCTTGAGGTGGGGAGGTTCCTGACACTCTCATTTGGTAAAGCTTGCCATGCTGCTTTGTTAGTCTGTTGTAGCAGAGACTGAGGCTTGCTGTGTGTGGTGGAAGCAGGCAGAGTTTGTGTAGCAACAGCTCCCCAAGCCAATCCAGAGATGTTAGATGAAGTGGGAGCATTTGTAGCGGTTCCTTATTTATGTGCTCTTTCCTTGCCCTGCTTGTGAACTGCAGGCATTAAGAAGATATCCTGAAGGTTTCACTCTGGTTTGTGCAATCGAACTTGGTTAAACCAAGCCTTTTCTGTTTAGCCGTTCAGTTTGTCTGCCAGGAGATGGCCCTGTAGTTTGTTCCCTCTGCCTCTGTAGGCTGTTCAGCAGTGCCATCTTTACAGTGTCGCTGAGTAAAATGCCTGAATTTCTGTGCACTGAGTTTTCAAGAGGACTTAGGAGGCAGTGAACAAACGTTATTGGCTGTGATTGCAGTTTACCAACATCAGTTTTGATTCACAAGCCTACAGCAATGGGAGTAGTGGAAAGCTGCAGCATGCAGCCCAGCATAACTCATGCTGTGCTATGGGCTGCTGAATCGCACTTGGTTAACGTTAGTGCATTTCCTGTCCTGAGGTGGAGGGGGTTGGATAGCTAATGCAGATGTAGCTTTGCAAGTAACCTTGCACGATAAAGAAAGAGAGGTTAAGAATTGATGCAAGTTAGAAAAGCGGGTACTGAGGGACCGGATTCTCGTCCCACCTTCCAGGTATTTAAGACATTTGGGGGCACTAGATAATAGAAATAAGAAAGGGATCTTTAAATGTCCTGCCCACTACGTTATGTTTTGGAACAGAGGGAAAGCAGTCTTTTACTTGAATTTTTATTTGCTAGGGCAATTGGGGCAATTCCATCTACAGCCTAATTATCAGATTTGTTTAACAATCTGGTAGCAAGCAGCGTCCCTGCTTTGGTAATGAAGTCCAACCTACAGTAACAGCAGTTGAGTTGCAGGGAAGTTATACACAGTATGTCTTTAAAAGACAGGTTCTTAAACACAGAGGCCCTTTGTGCTGCTGCGTAACTGGACCCGCTGTTTCTGACGAGTCCTTGAATTTAGCTTTATGGCTATTTATATCCCATAATCTTGTTTGCATTTGGTTTTTAAATGCTGTCTTATCCACAGACAAAAAAAACATACTGTGCTGCTCATCTGTGAGGTAGGCTGAGGACAGGTAGCTGAGGACACTGATCTGTGATCACACAACAGAAAATGGCACATGCAGGATATGAGCATCCCCCTTTCCAAAGATGAAGCTCACTGAAGGGTTACATGTGGTGTTTCTATCCAGTGCCTATCTGAAGAAAAGTAGAACCTTTACTTTGTTTGGTCAGTATTAAGTCTGCCATTTGGTAACCTATTTTGCTTAAGAATATGGAGTATCGTCATTTGAAAGTCATTTGCTCTTGATTTTGTAAAACAGGTGTGCAAATGTTGAACTTATTTAATAAGTAGAATATTTGTGGGTTTTTTTTCAACTGAATGTCCAAGCATGATGCTTTTGCAAGGCTCCAGTTTTGTTTTTGGTGGTGTTGTTCTCATAAGGCAAGTCAAGAAATGGGCTGTATGCTGAGCACTCATTGAATGACACTTGAATGCTCTGCATTTTTCTCCTTTGGAAAGGCATAGTATAGTACATTTCAAAAGAAGTCATCAAGCAGGGAGATGTAACCACACGTGATAGATGCATGCTACACAGCTAGAAAGCAAGCTGTTACAGATGCAGGTGCTATAAAGCAGTCAGCAATCTATGAAAGTGACATTGCTATGAAATAGTTACTGCTTCTGGGCACCATGTGATGACAACTGTACATGAGGGAGTTACGCAGATTTGCTGTGGTACGTTTTCAACAACATACAGTGAAACTAGCCTCTAAGACTAGCTTTTTAGTATAGCATCAATATGGAATGCTTTACTATTTCAGTATTGTTTAATTGTAGTTTTTCTTTTTGGTAGATGTAGTGGGTACTTGGGTCTGCTCTTGTAACTAGCGTGCCTTTTACTGATTTCTGTATGGATCATTGAGACATGTACAAGATTGAAGATGAGACTTTTTGCTTTTTAGGAAGTGCAGTAGGTAGGTGTACATCCAGAAAAAATCATCGACCAATTAGTTGTTCCTTCTGTTTGTTGTTAGCAATAGAAGAACTTATGTCAGGAAACTCAAAACTTTAGTGTAATTGCATGGGAGAGGAGGGGGGAGGAGAGAAGAATATGACATTGATTCTGTTGCTTTCATTATTGAAAGCAAATAACTATTCTTCAAATAACCAAAGCAGAATTCTAAACCATCAAATTTCTATTTTGCAGATAGAACATGGTCCATGAGATGAGCAGAATTAGTGCTCTCCCTGTCTAGTTTCTACTTTCCACTCTTACGAGGAGATACTAGGCAACTGCACAGTGCCCCAGAGGAAAATGCTGTACAGTTTAGACCTGCTTGCTGTTTTGACTGTTCCTGCCCTTTGCTGATGTTCTGCCAAGCTTTGCAAGCTAGTGGAGTAAGCTGGTTGAGGCCTGAACAGTAGTTAGGAAAGAAAATAAGTAGCACATGAACCTGTTGTTCATTCTTTCTAACAGGGAAGATCAAGAAGGTCAGGATATATTCTTCATATCCTGCTCTGAGCTGTCACTATGAAATAATTATAGCCTAGTAACCACAGTATCTCAGATGTGTTGGAAAACTGATGTTGGCTGAGATAGTCTTTCAGGCATCATGGGATACAAATCTGTAATACCTTAGTGGTGTAAGACAACAGCAAAAGAGAGTGGGGACTGGTAAATTAAACCACTATACAGCAGCTTTGATAGATCAAGATTTTAACACATTTGTTTTCTGTTAACCTCCTTCTTCCATACTTTATAGTTCATTTTTAACATTTAATTATTTAATTTCTGCCTCTACTCTGTGTTTGAATCACTGTATTGAATTTTCAGTGTTCAGTTGTTTGTTTCAATTAAAGGATATGAATGCTGCCACTGCAGAGCCAAGATAAATTTTGACAAGCTGCATCAATTGGGTAAGTGGAGGTTTGTTAGCCATCTAAAAATGTCAACTCTGTTGCAGTGTTAGCCTTAGATATGGTATGTTATTGCTGTATGCCACTTTGTTGGTGGGCAAAAATTAGGAGATCATATAACCGTGGCGATTTCATGTCAAGATTTTGTCTTTGTTCCATAAATGTATTTTGTAGAAGGCTCATTAAACTGGATTTTAATTATCCTCATTAAGCTAATTTTGCCTTCTGTGAAGGTAACTTATCTTTCCCTTCAGTACTAACAAATCTAAATAGCAAGAAGCTACTAGATAGACCTTAATGCAATAGGCTTGCAGACTTGTAGAGCTCAAACAAGATTTTTTTGGCTTTAAGGTTTGGGTTGGTTTGGGGGTGGTTTTTATTTGGTTGGGGTTTTTTCCTCGCAATTGAAAAAATGAAAATAATGAAAATTTTAGTATTCTTACTTCTGAAAGCTGGAGATCTCTTTGTAATCATGATTTCAAGATCAGCTGGTTCTTTAGAGAGAATGCCACACCAGTAACTTTTCTTATTCCAAATAAAATTAATGTTTCCATGTATTCACCCCCCAAATCAAACCCCAAAACCATAAAAGGCCTATTTTTTTTTTCTCAGCATACATTGAGAACACTTTCCCCTCCCTGCAAATTGCTGAACAGAGTTCTTCAGCAAATCAGACCACATGTAGACATGCTCAGATGTCCCAAAATACATGCAAGTCTTTAAGCACTTGCTTTTGTGCCATTTAGCCTTCCTGCTAAGAAAAATAGAATATTGCTCAAAATAGGCTTTTCTTTATGATGCAAGCTCATTGTGTATACTTTCATGTTTGTGGTTTCTGCTTTCCTGGTTCACCAGCAGTTCATCGGGTGTCACTGCTTTTTGCTTTCTCCTGGCAGCACTGCTGAGACAGCTGCAGAGAAACAAATTCAGAGTCAGGTTCTGTTCAATGCTCAGCCCCTTCACACTCACAATCACCAGCTTTGCAAAACATGTCAGATCATAGTTAAAGGAGTGCTGAGCTCATCAGCACAGAGCAGCAGTTAAACACTTGGTTAATGAGCCTTTTTATCTCCTTTTTTTTTTTTTTTTTTAATGTTCAGAATCATAACCAGACAAGACAAATGACTCCAAAGCTTTAGGTGTTATCTGACTTAAAGCATTTTACTCAAGCAAGTTACCTAGTTTAGGTACCGTGTGTCTGGTGCCAAACAACCTCCATCCTTATGTTTATTACATACAAAATTTTGTTCTGTGTAAGGGTTCCTCTTACTGCTGCTTCTATGGGCTACTCCCTTGGTGCAGATGCACAGTACCTGAAAACCTAATACTAATTTCTGCAGTCTTCTCCCTCCTGGATTCTCCCCTTGAAGGAATTCTTGCCACTAGGGATGCAGTACCTCTTGTACTGTCATTTTCACAAACATGATCACTGATACTAGACATCCAATATGCAAGATCTTATTTTAGTTCCCCTGCATGTAGTAGAGACCTATTTATACTAGCTTAATTTTGCATGTGGCACTTAAAAGTAATGGGATATAAAACATTACAGCTCTTTAAATTCCTGTTCTTAGGCTGGCTCTCATCTGTGCCATTAGTAGAAGTAACAAAGTGCAGTCATGGTGAGGAGAAAGAGCACAGAAAGCAGAGAAGCCATTGGTTTGAATATCTTCCTCACGACCTTCACAGATGAAGTTATTTGTTGTATAAAATACTAGTCAAAATGCACATCTGCAGGCTTAGTTTTTTTCTAATCTATCTAGGAAGAGCTGAAATGGGAAGGGATAAAAAAAAAAAATAGCTGCGGCCCTTCCAAGAAAGGTCATCTAAGCATAAGCAAAGCTGAATTTGACATGCTATAGTTTCTTGGAGGCAGCTGTGGGGTTTGATTTCTTTTCTAGGTTAAAACCATGAGTTTTCTGTTGCAGATTCACATAGATTTTTATCTCCTAGATACCTTCTTCACACTACTCTCCTGCTATGTGTGTGACCTGTAATACCTACTTTGCATAAGCAAACTGACTGATGAATTATGATCCATTTATGCCTCAGTACAGGAAATAGTGGATTCTTGGATGCTGCCACATTCTACAGCTTGAGTGGGAGTATACTAGATGCTAAGTATGCATGATGTGGTTTGTACTGTCAAGAAAAGGAGAGGGAGTGCATAAGAAGTGCAGTCATTGTTTTTAATTCTAAATGAATAAAAACTTGCGGGGCTGACTTGGAAGTTAACTTATTGCTGCTGTCGTCAGCTTGCAGCTGTTGGAGGCAGTGGGAAAAATGTGTTGGCAAATGGAATAGCCTCCTTTATCTTTGACGAAGATAGTTCAGATACTGTTCTGTAGTCTAACAAATGCATGTTTGTTCACATAACCTTATTTGAGCTCTGGGAGATAAAGTAAATGTAAAAGTAAGTTTCTTCTATATTGGAGTAGTGCTTTAAACTTAAACTACTTAAATACAGTAGTTTTTATATGGTAGAGGTTTAATATACCCAGCTTGTAATTAAACTGTTTAGGGCTCCTAGATTAGTTAGAAGTGTAATGTAACAACACCAACAAAAAGCCTTCTATATGATTATTTTCAACCTCCCAGATTACAGCCTGGAAAAGGCAAACTGCATGACCATGTGCAGCAGCAGTGGGAACAGCAGCTCATCTTCATGAGGTGGTGGCACCACTGTTGCCGCTTCTATACTTGTGCTGGTAAGCTCAGGCAGAAGGTAGGTGGGATCTTCTGTGGAAGTCCTGTCCCATTCCCATACAGTGGGCAAAATGATTTATTCCTAAAAACTCTGTTCTTGGCTTGATAGCCAAGGTCTATTTTATTTTGTTGTTCTAGCAGATAATTAACTGAAGCTGCAGTACAGAGTGCTTAAGGAGTTGATTTCTTTATACAATTCCTGCAACGATGATCAGTGTATTTGCTCACATCTTGCTAAGCTTTTCAACTCTGTTGAATCTATTAAAGGAATCTTTCAAGCATACCATTCCTGTTTGTGAAACTTCGTTGCCATGGAAAACTGATGCTGTCAGGTGGTGTTTTATGTATCTTGCAATTGAACTGAGGGATACTTTGGTGATGTTTTCATTTTAAATCTTGTAGTTTTACTATTTTGGAGAATAATAATGTCTTAATTTTATAGATATAGAAATTCTTTTGGGGTAAAAGAATCACAATTCAAGATCTTTGCGTTTGGTCTTGGGGGAGAAACAAGATAAAATGGAGAAGTGCTTTTTAAAAACTTTTAAGAAGTTTTCCTTTTTATTCTTGGAACACAATTTAACTTTTCTACCCACCAACACCCCTCTGAATTTCCCGATCTTCAGAAATAACCCTCCAACATATAATTGTTATTGTCCTTGCATCACTTCAAAAATCTCTGACACTGGCATGGGTCTGGAATTGTTTTGTTCTGACCCAAGATAATGCAGGACAGTGGGAAATATATAAAACAATTAAGAGAGCTGTTTTTAGGTTAAAAAACTCTACTGTTATTTTAAGCTTCTGATTTTTAACAAAACAACATTCAACGGAAGAACTGTCAAATGTGGTTGGACACAAAAGTGGTTCAGATCTATGCTGAGGAGGATGAGTGTGAAGATGGTTAATGTTGGTCTCCTTTGGGCACTTCAGGTGGTCATTTGAATGTGCTTTGTGTTTATTCAAATTTAGTTGCCTTTGGTGATGAAGGATTCAAACATTAGAATGCCACTAATAATGAAGCAGTGCCTTCACTTAGGCATGCCAGGGCTTGCAGAACTTCAACTATATTTGTCTCTGGTTCCTCGTGGCTGTAAATAGGGCAGATCAACACTAGGCTTGGCAGCAGGATTAATTTTTAAAGCTACACATAAAAATGAGGTGTCTGTCTCCTGCAGGCTGGCAGTGCACTTTGGTGCTTAGCTGCCCTTCTTGGTTTCTCTGTTAAGGGAAAAAAACCCCAAACAACCAAAACCTTAAACAACCTCCTTGTTTATATTCCTAGCATTTCGTATTGTTTAGCTCTAGAAAAGAATTATTAGGATTATTCCCTGCAATCTTAGGTTCATGATCCCTATCTTACTCTGCTGCTCTTTTTATTATCAGATCAGAAAGTGCAGATTTTCTAGTACAAGCAGAGAGGGCACCAGCCTCTTAAAAGATAGTGTGAAGTTTGCATTTCATTCCTTTATCAAAAGTACTGTAACTATTTCATACAAGGGCTTCCTCTATTTCAGTTTGGTTTGGTATGGTATGAAATTATTATGAAGCCTGAGTCAGTTTACTGAGAGAGGCCTCAGTGACTGACAGCAAAATAAGCAAGTGCTGAAAAGGAGCAGATTTTTTTGTATGAGCAGGTTGTCAGTCTTCTTACTGAAATAGCAGTCTGAAACTAGGAGGGTTATTCTGGCTGGTTATTTCACAAATAAATGGACAAAATTTTCATCTGCTGAACCTGATGACTGCTGGCATCTAAGACACACTGACATTCAGAAATTACTGAAGATACTCAGAGAGAGTAATCCCTCCTACCCAGATATATACAAATACTGACATAGTCCATTTCAGAGTCCAAGTGCTCTTCTGTGGTATGTGCAAGCTTTAAAATGTCCTATAAAGCCTCCAGCTGAAATGTTCATTAGCCACTTAATTCAGATGCTTTCAAGGATTCTGTGGAATACCAGCTGTTGTAAATCTGGCTCTCTGAACACAACAAACCACCATCATACCCCTGAAATTGTATCTAAAGCCAATTTCAGATGGTAAAATACTGTATTTGTGAAAATGTTGACTTTTGTGCTGCTGATAAAAGGTAAGATACCAAAATTAAGAATCTAACAGTTGCTAGTGATGTCTCATTTCATCTGTGTTAGGTTAGTCATATCTTCTTCTGCACTGCACTTTCTTACTTGTTTTTACCTGCATGTAAACAGTAGAAGCTATGCTGAAGACATGCTGATGCTTAAAGGAACGTGCTCTTTTCGTGTGGCTAGTGCCAGGCCTAGTGCTCATCTGGCCACAGGATTTTGGCCAATGCTTTTTCTGTGGCAGTTGATTTGGGATGTACTGTAGTCTTGTGCCAGGGTCAGCTCACAAGATGTAGGAGAAGCAGGTGCCTGGAGAGGCTGGTAAGACAGAAGTGAGAGAAAAGGAAGCAGATTGGTTTGCAGTGTTTAGTGCTTGACAGAAATCTTCCATGTATTTGCAATTGTTTCTTGCTTATGTTTGTTGTATTCTACAACCTGGAGTAACACATAAGTAGAAAGCTGTGCAAAATTATCAGTGTTCCTCTGGAATCTTCACTACCTCCTTCCCCAAGGCCCCCTACCACTGTATGAGAGTAATTTGTTTTGTGCTGTTTGTGAAGGGCCGTAAGCTGAAGAAGCTACATGCTTGTACTTTCTCAGAGGCAGCTTCTTGTTTAGGTGCAGAGAGCGTCACTAGTTGGAGAGCTAGGGTTTTGACATGTAATGTCTTTAAAGACACACAGCTGTGTACAGTGCGACTTTGTTCTTCAGTGGTGTTCCAAAAACTTTCAGTTCTCTTTGCCGTATCATCTTTGTGGTGTGTCTTCCATTTTTCTTTCCAATATTTATTAATATACATTAAATAATTTGTATTAAGAAGTTAACAGTTGGGAAACTGCTAAGTTAAGTGTTCTGAAGTGTGATAGTTTGTTTTGATTACGTGCCTTCATTTGATCGTCCTAGCATGGATTCTGACCTTTACAGTTTGCTTTGCTCTCATCTTACTGTTTATATTTCTTTGAACTTATTGTTTTGGTGATACTGGGGTTGCCAGTAAATTCTATGACATTGCAGTATTTAAAATACTGTATGTGTATATATAAAATACTTTTTAAGATTATAATTGGTAAAGCATATGACAGTAGAAGTTTGTTTTATATGTTAAACTTATAAGAAGAAATGCTTTTCGTGTTAAATAATTGGGACAAAATAGAAGTCAGTGAATTCTGTGATTTAGCAGGAGAGAAAATAGCAAGAAGACACTTGCAAAATTTAGGAACTACTCTGGTGTGCCAAATCACTATTCTTTATTCAGAAGAGTAACTTAGCTTGTGTAATTAGAAATTGATTGAAGTGCTGCCTCTTGGAGACTTTCTAATGTTATAAAATTCATGTTCTTGTTAGGAGAGAATGTGGACTGACTCAAATTTACATTATTCTTGGAGCAAGGAATGCTGACCAGCACAGCATGGGGCACAACTACCTGAAAGGAGGATGGAGAAAAGAGGTGGCTTTTCTCTTTTCCCAAGTAATGAGTGATAGGACAAGAAAATAATGGCCTCAAGCTCTGCCATGGGAGCTTTAGACTTGATATTAGGGAGGTGGTGGAATCACTGTCCCTGGAAGTGTTCACAAACCGTGTAGATGAGGCCCTTAGTGGCATGATTTAGCGGTGGTCTTGACAGTGCTGGGCTAGAGGTTGGACTTGAATGATCTTAAAGGTCTTTTCCAACATCGTTGTTGCTGTGATTTTATGGGCACTGCAAGGTGGCTCTGCAAGGGCAGGTCATGGGCAGCAGAACCTCGAGAGCTTTGCTGTGCTCAACCTGGCTGTGCTCAAAGGCAGGTTGGCTACACTGGTAGTGTGCTTCCAGTTTTAAGGTGACAGCGAAGTAACACTTGAGTCGGCTTTGGCTTGGAGCAGTTTGGATCCCTAAGGGGTGCAGCGCTATGTTCCTGAGGGCAGGTTAGCCGCAGAGCAGCAGAGCTGTGTGAGCTTGTTGGTGTGCAGTCCTGTGCGTGAGCTGCCAAGTAGTGCTCTCCATGGCATGGTTAAATCACAGCCTGGGTTAGCTGTTGGGAAATAACTGTAATCTTGAACTTGAATCATCTCAAGTGAATTTTCTTGTTTATGTGATGAAAGGGAAGGGGATCACATGTCTTTAGATGACATGGAGCACATTCATTCCTGTTGCATAATAATAACCAACCTTGAAACACAAGGGAGGATAGATGCTTGCAAGTTTCATTGGTTTGTTTTTTTTGGCTTGGGGGGGTGGTTAGGTTTAATTCACTGTTACTTTTCATAATTATTACTATTTTTAGTCAAATTCAACTTTTTTGAGTGCCTAGGAATTTGAAAAGGTCAGGTAGAATTCACCTTCATTTGTTGCCAACAGAAATGAGGAAATGTGTAGCCCCAAAATATCATCAGAAATTTGCAATATCTCATGTTTTAATCCGGTGTAGTTTATTTCATTTATGGCCTGTCACTTCTGGTTGCCTGCTGCCAGGTACAAGGCACCTAGAAGGGTGATGGAGTGTCCTGTAACCCACTTCAGGCAAAATGAGCTAGACAAGCTTCCTAATGTAAATTGGTTTTCTGAGCTAACTTGTCTGAATTTTTGCCTGAATGATGAGATAGCACTTTCACGATCTGTTTACTCTAGTGCTGATGGTAGCCCCCTGACAGAAAGGCAGATGGCAAGTTCAGGTGGTTAGAGTAGTCTTCTGGTTCCACGTAACTTTCTATAAGATATACACCTTTCACTTCAGCATTTTTAGTACAAGGGCTGTTCTTACATTTTGTTTTACAGCAGATTTATTACCAGGCTAAATACCTAGCTAAAGCATGTTTTATAGTAGTTTAACCCAGACTACATTCTTACCAGTGCTTGTTCTACCCGCTGATTAGCCTCTGCTCGTTGGAGGTGAGGGAGTAGGATAGGACATATTTTGGGTCCGACTGGGAACATGTATATTTTAATTTTGACAATTAGGATAGTAGGAAGTATGATTCTGGAAGCATTCTTTTTGGTTGTGTGTATAATCTGCTGTATCCATAGTTGAGGTTTCAGATACGTTATTTATGTTGTGGTGACTAATGTAAAATCCATGCCTAACCTGCTGCGGAGTCATTCTGTTTGTACAGCTCCAGTTAAGCAAGAATGCCAAGTAATAGAATGCACTTGACTGCTGGACAATTAAACAGGAGTCTTATATTAACTAGGATGTGTCCCTCAGAAAGAACCTTGTATTGCTTTTATTTTGTGAGGCTCTTTAATTAATTGGCATGATTTTCTTCTTAATTACAGTCTTAAGACTGACACAGCTGGAAGCTTTTGCATTGAGTAGAACTGATAGTGTTTATAGTGTTTGGAAAACCTAGAGGTAATCCATATTGAAAGAATTTTACAGTCCCAGACAATGAAAAGTCTAATTCTGTTTTGTCACATTAAATAATCCTGTTTATATTCTTAAAAAATGTGTGTCATGGAGCCTTGGAGGGTGGAATTTATCAGCTGTTATTTCTTCTGAGTATTAAAATTGGAGCTCTAAGCCAGCACCTCATTAAAATACTTAACCAATTCTGTCAAAGCTGATGGCTTCCAACTGGAAACCCGAATTTAGTCTGTGATAAGGGAGAGTCAATAGAGACGTTATGGGTGGTCTGTGTCCTAAGATGTTTGTTTTAAAAGTACAGGGATAATGAGAACTGTCAAAATGATACAAATATTTAGAATTTTCAAATCTGTGATATAACTGAAGGACAGCCACAAATAGGCATCCCAAGACACTCTCTGTAACTCAAGATGGAATTTAAGGGAGCTACTAGCCATAAATATGTCCCCAAATTTTTGGCTGCCATTTCATGAAAGTTAATTCTGCCTTTACCTGCTGGCATATAGTTCTGGGATTCAAAAGCAAATTTTTATGTATATTACTAGTCTTGAACCAAACCAAACAAGGTGATTGTACACACATTGGAAAGTACAGAAACTGGTGACTCGGAGTTACTGAAGACATTCATCTACACTGTTTGTAATTGTTTGAAAAAAGGTGCAAGTCTGAAGTGTGTGTTAAAGTGAATACACTGCATGAAGTGGAAAGTCTGGGGAGGAGTGCTTGGCACGGTAAATGATCTGTCAGTTCAGAAGCTTGGATAGTCAGTTAACTCTTGATGGAACTGTGCATGTGGTCAGTTGTAGAGGGTTTGTCCTTTTGCAGAGTGAAGTACTTTTTCCTGCTGAGAGAAATCCATTTTTCTGTGGATCTCCCTAAAAGCAGATTTTGGCCAGATTTCACAAGACAAGGCTGATGTTGTCAGTGCTGCAGGCTCTCCTCTGAAGAATTGGGTGAATGAGTTCTCTGTGTCTCCACTGGAATGAAAGCTATTAAGACAAAATATTACACTTACACACAGTACTTTTTCTTTCTTTTCATTCCTAGCTGTATGTTTAAGTGATGAGTAATGTAGCAGTGTGCTGAATTCTTTTATTCCTTCTGAATGATCAAATAAGAATTGTAATATACTTTTGAAAATAATGAAGTACTCATATTGGGGAAAACATAGAGGTCTCAGGAGCTTTTAATACACTTTTTTTAGAGAGCTTGTATATTTTCCATATTGGGTGGAGGTTATGCAGCTGGTTTTATACTAATGTCAATATATAAGGTTACAGGAATCTTTTCACTTGAGCAAACACAGGAGAGTATTTATGTAACTGAAGATCTGAAACTGCCAGTATAATTAATTAGGTGAAGAATAATTAGGCAAATAGTAGTGTCCAAGTGCTCCCAATGCAGAAATGTATTGCAACCCCAATAGAAGTCTCATTAATGTTACTAGCTGTGATGAGCTGTGCCTTTTGCAGGTCTGTAAGGGGAGGCAAATGTGGAAGGATCTCAGCGGGATGTCAGCTTGGGTACAAGGCAGAAACAATGTCAAGATTTTAAGCTGTCTGGTCTCATTATTGTCACTTAGCCGTTGCTGGAACTCCGCTGACTGCTTTAAAGTCTTGCTTGATTGAATGAGCCACTTCATGGTAACATAGGTACAAAAGAAAAACTTGCAGGCTAGTACCTGTTGCTGAATTGTTGCTTCATGTATCAGACAAAAGTTGTCTCTTATGCTGAACAGATAACTTAGTAAAAACTGAGAAATATGAAGCTTACTTCAAATGCTTTCACTCGAATTTGACTGCTTACTGGTTCACAGAATGGAAAAGTTAATGAGCATATTATCTAGACTTTCCACTGTAATATTACTCATACAGTGGAATAAAAGAAAGGTAAATTAATATGATGTCATATTTATAGTGGCTGTCATAGGAAGCAATCTCTTTGGTTCCTGGTCTGTAGCAGCAAGGTATGTCGTGCAGTCAGTGAGGGAAAGCATCTTGGACATAGTTCTCAGGAGGAAGCTGCAGGTAGATGCTGTAACAGAGAAGTTGTTTTCCCTGTTCTTCCCTAGACTTGTCATCTGATAATTGTTTTTAGCTCTGTTGCAAATTACTGTGTTGCATTTCTTGCTATACAGTACTGAGTGCATTTTTCAAGCTTGCTTCACAGGTGCATGGAATGGTATATATGACTAAAAAATGTTGTACTGTGAGTGTATCTTTTATCAAAACCTGTCAGTAAACCCAAAGCATTTCACAGATAATCATTCAGAGATTCCAGCTTGGGAAAGAGGTGTTGCTTCCTCTGAAATAACCTCCTTCATGCCTTCCATCTGAGGCATGGAAAGGTTAAGGGAGTTGCTGAAGGGTCACAAATACCATCTCGTATAACTCTAGTTTCTAACCAGATTGGAATAATGGCCTTCATTGCTTTACCAGTGAGCTACAGGGCCATCCTGATTTGGAACTGTTAACAGGATTTTGGTTTGGTTTTTGACCAAAATGAGCTAACAGCTGGATAATGCATGATGTAGTAAACTAATTTTATTTTTAGTGATGGGTAAATTAATCCACATATAAAATGTTCCAGGCTGACAACTCTGGAAAATTAGTGCTTCTCTTTGTCATAGGGAAAGTTTACAGTAACAGTTGTGTGCATTTTGTAATTATCTATTCAGCTTCCCCTATTAGCTATAGTTGCTGATGTTTTTAATTAACTTGGTTTCCTGTTATGATAGTTATGGATACATATCAGTTAAGCAGGCCTCTTTTTTTTTTATGTGATTATAAAGTACTCATTAAGTCTAGAATTCTGGAGCCATGTTCAGACACACACATCTCGGCCTTAGTGAAGAGACACAGACATCCAAGTGAAATTTTTGTCACTTTTACAGTAGATAGTATACCTGAAAACAGAGTGCAGAGAAGAGAGGGAAGTAGTTGTCTGACTGTGGGTCTTCAAACATGGCCTGGATGAGAAGCAATGTTGTCCATACTGCTCAGTCCAGGATACCTGAAAAATGTGGGATTCTGATTTCTTACAACACACATTTGATGTTATTTGTTAGCTAATCATTTGTAGTGCTATTTGCAAATTGTTTCTTTTGATGCATTCTAAACACGGCGCTTTTGTACTCTTGCCCAGCATTTCTAGGAGGGTGTACAAAAGAGCTGTGCAATGAATGAGCAGCCAGGCTGGCGGAGCGCTGAAAGGATGTGGCTGTACTGCACATCTCAGAGCAGCAGCTTAATGCATGTGACAAAGGCAGCAGGTACATCCAGTATGTCTGCAGAGCCCTGCACACCTGGTTTAGGAACACGGCAGTGGGGACAGATGTGCAGCAACCCTGATGCATATAAAAAAATGTCAGTTTCTGTTTAAATGCTGCACAGTGGAAAAAGGGTTACTTCTCTCTTGAGTGTTTTTGAACAAATTTGAACTCAACAATATGATTGACTTGTGCTACACAAGCATGACTAAGGCCAGTGTTTTCAGAACTTGTGGGACTTACTGGCAGGAAAGATCTCTTCACAGCCAGCATGTGCCAAACATGGAATTTGCATCACATGTGCACAGAAAGTGTGAGTGAGATGGAGATGGACAGAGATGTACTGCTGAAGACTTTAGGGCTGTATCTGGGAAAATCAGAAAATGAATCTTAAGCCCATTCAGAGAAGCAAGCAGAAAACCTCTTATTTGTGTGCATTTTTTTCCCGCCTCTTACCAGAAAAGCACTTCCTGAAGCACTGAAACATGAGCCCAAGGTACATTTTTTTCCAGGCGTTCCAAGATTATTTTTCTTTTCCCCCCAGATTTCCAGAAGTTTGTTTTGGGGTTTTTTGTTGGCTTTTTTTGTTTTGGTTTGCCTTTTTTTTCCCAAAGCACAATCCAGGCTAATGCAAGGACAGGAACTGTGGATTTTGAGTAATGGGGAAAGGGAAATAATTTAGGGTATAATGGGAGCCCAATTCAGAAATAAACAGGGAATAGGAAGTGAGTGCTGGAGAGCACTTCCCACTGCTTCAGGAAAGTTAAACAGTTCAGGTGAAGCATAGGTCAGAATAAGTATAACTCTTCTCTGTTGTGAAGTAGTGTAACAGGAGTTAGATATCTATATTTAACTACTTTCACAGCCTCCTCCTGAAGCAGCCTCCATGTTTCATATTTTCTCATTTTCACTCCTTTTCTCTTTCTGATTTTTCAGGCATTAACCTCCACTGGGTTGTTCATTTGGTTGTTTTGTTTTGTTGTTCCTCCCTCTGCAATTTTTATGAGAAGCCGGCAGCCAATGCATGAGAGGGTTACAGTAGAAAGAGCTTAACAAGTTGGTCCTGATTTTTCTTCTGTGAAGGAGGGTGTTCAAAGGGCAGCACCGGTCATCAGTAATAGGAGTTATTTATATACTCCCCCCACACCAAACATTAACAAATCTAGTCATATTCATGTGAGGGCAGAGGCAGTGACTCAGGAGGTTTACTGGTGTTACCACTTAGCCCTTACATTTTGTATGTAATACAGTGCATCTTGGCATGAATCCCTTCTGCTATGATCTTAATTCAGCTGTACCAGCAGCCATTTCTAAACTCTGGTGCTTTTTATCCCTGTTCTGTTTCAAAGAATCACAGAGTGGTTGAGGTTGAAAGGTACCAGTGGGGATCATCTAGTCCAGCCTCCCTGCTCAAGCAGGGTCACGTCAAGCTCATTGCTCACAGTTGCGTTCAGGTGGCTTTTGAGTATCTTCAGGGAAGGAGACTCCATGATCTCTCTGGGCAACCTATTCAAGTGCTCAAGGTACTGAAGTTCTTCCTAATGTTCAGGTGGAACCTTGTGTGGTTTAGTTTATACCCATTGCCTCTTGTTGCTTGGCATCACCAAGAAGAGTCTGGCCAAATCTTACTTTACAGAAGTAAGATTGTGAGTCTTGTCTGAATTTCATTGAGTTCATGTCTTCAGTGATTAAACACTGAGAGGAACTTGGGGAACTCTATTTCTGATTAGGAGGCTTTTTTTTTCCTATGTGAACTTAATTGTTTCTTGCTACAATTAGATAAGTTGTACTTTAACATAATTTAAAGTGCTGTTGGTGCTTTCTCTCCCTCTTCCTCTCCCTTTTGCTCTTTCCCAGTAGTAAGGTTTACGAATATTGGTCTGCATGAAGACAGAGCTGCAGGCTCTTGGGAAGCAAATGGCTCATCCTCCCTGCTCATTCACAGTGCCTGGCTGCTTCCCATGTTTCCTCATCTCGGCTGAGTATCTCTTCAAACTCTTGAAAATAACATCTAACAAGTTAGGAAACACTGATCAGTAACTAAAAAGCAGATCACCTCTTAGAATTGTATGTAAATCCCATGCAAGCCATTTTCTACACTTAAAGGCTTTATTAGTCTTTTTTTTTGTGTTACAGAGGCATTGTTTCCCTAAGTAAGAATTGATTCTAGCCTGAAACAGAGTTGTACATGCAGTTACTGCTGTGATTAGGCAAGTATTTCCTCTTTGTGGCTGTCATTTGCAGATGAACAAAACCTGCACCAGCAAATGATGCCATCAGTGTCCTTAAGTTCTGTGCATTCAGCAGGGAGTATCATGCAGACTTTAAATTGGAGAAGTGCTTGTAACAGTTTTTGTTCTGTTGTCTCCTTTTCTTTCTGAGATAATGCAAATTGTTATGCATTTAAGGTATCTTTTGGAGAGGCTATGTTTTGGTGTGTGAAACCTGTAGCTTGTCTTGGATTTGGCAAAGCAAAGCAGTAGTCCAGAATAAATAGGGTAAGAGGTTAATTGTCTCTACTCTAAAAACTGATTTGCAAAGATCTCTTCTGCAATTCTAATTAGTATTACTGTGTACTAGGTAGGCTGTTGAAAACTAATATGAATACAAATTTGCTAATAGAGCAGATTTTATTACAAGTGAAGAAACTGGTTAATGCAAGGATTTTGGTTTGAAGTTTTTCTGAAGGGCATAGTGTTGGCTCAGCAGGTTTACTGAGCCACTGAAAGTAGTTAAATATAGCTATCTAACTCCTGTTACACTGCTTCACAATTCAGCTCTTACTTTTGTCAGGTTTTATATTTCCTGTACGTATCGTGTGATGAAAAATACTGAAGTGAAAACTGAGGGGTTGGGAATGTAATGCAAGCAAGGATTTCTTTTTCTGAAAGAGCAAAAAAACAGTGGCAGAAACCAGTACTCTGCACTGCCGTTTGTTTCCATAGCCTTCAGAAGTCAGCAGGCCAGGCCAGACAGACCCAATGATAGGGCAGGCAACAGCTGTGCAAGTTCTCACCTAGTCAGTACATACTTCCAGAACCTTTCCAAACGCCAGAGAATCTGGAGGACTGAATGCTGCAGATGGAAAGCTGTAAAGCATACCTAACTGACAACCTCACTCACAAGGGTAGACACAGCTCCTGCTGGCCTTGCAAAGTTGAATTAGGTCCAAAGTGTTGGTGTAAGGCTACGGTAACACTGGCATAGACCTGCCGTGCTTAAGGTTAGGCTGTAAGACAGTGCTAAAGTTTGTCTGCCCTACATAACTGTGGGGAAGTGAGTAATAGTTAAGTGGCCTTAGAATAGTTCCATATTTTTTATGATTGTTAAATGTTTATAGTGCTTCCTATATGAAGTATCTGGTGTGTTTAAACAGTAGAAGGAAAAGGGGGTGCTAATTTAAACTAGTTAAAAAGAAGTACTTAACACAGATTCTATTCCTTGCCTCAGTAAAATAGCATAGGGGCAGATTGTATCAGTTGGTATAATAGGGATTAGACCAATCTGTGATGACAGATCCATAAGCTAATTGGAACAGTTAGCGTAACAGTAGTAGATGTTGTGGGAATATGAGGGGAACAAATAATAGAAAGCAGGCTAAGTGTGTGCTTTCCTCTCACCACCTTTTTTTGTTGCTGTTGGAGGTCAAATACTGAGCTGGATGGACCACTGGTCTGAGCAGTAATATATTTCTAGTGTTCTGAAATTTTCCTATCTTGTGATTTTTAATTGAAAACAGCAAGTTCCTGTTATTATTGAAGTCAGTGAGTTGATCCTATACGAACAACATGAAAGTGAAGCAGTTTCTTGTTATGGTAATCACTATTTCTTACAGCCCTACCAAGACCAAATTATGGGGTGTTGGAACAGTAAGGAGAATAAGACAATGAGAGGTGTGGATTAAAAGGGAGAAACAGGTGATCTTTAGGAACAGGAGGGAAATGAGAGAAAGGAGAAAGCTGGAGTGGTAGGATGCTAAAGCAAACAGTGTTATGAACACAAGCAATGAGTCCCAGAAAGTAGAGATACGAGGAATCCCTTCTGATCACTAGTGAGAAGGTGTGCTTGCGCTTTTTAAGGCTTGATCTGTATTCCACTATAGGGATAGTGGAAGTGCAAAGGGAAAGAGAAAGGAACTGAACTGAAGATGGTAGGAATTGGTAAATCTGTTGAAGTAGCACTGCATATGTGACCAGTTTGCTTGTAAATTAATGCTGCTTTAACTTATACTTATTTTGGTCTGTGTGTGAAAACAACCCAAGAATGAGAAAGTCACAGAAGTAGTCAATATTTAGTCAATAAATAAATAAAAACATGTTGGATATTGAAGAAAAATTGCCTCTTTTGCTTCTGAAATGTCATCTATAGGGTTATATCAGATTACTGCAGGTGTTACAAAACTGTGTATACATTTTCAAGACAAGTTTGTGATTTTTTTTTTTCCTCATGAGGAAAAAGGATCTCTTGGCAAAAATAAAATAGGACAAATGTGTGAATTTTATTAGCCATCAGTTTTTGTAACTTATGGCAGCAAAATGATCACTCATATACAGCAGACAGTTAAAAATAAATTCCTTTTTACCATGCCACGTTTGAATTGAACATCCTCAGATCTGTTTCAGATGCATTGTTGGAAATGAGGGGTGACTAGCTGACAGTTTTCTTCCAGTCACGGTCAATTTTTCCTAGTGAATGTGATTGAAAGCCTTCCAGGTATTGTGCAGCATCACAATTTTGTTATTCCTCAATAAAAAAATAGCACTTCTGCGTTGCTGGAGATTTCAGACAATTGCGCAGCCATACAAACTGCTTATCTACATGCTCCAGAGAATGTGCTGAATTTCTAATTCCACGTACTGAAAGAGAAATCCTGCCACCTCCATAATATTACCAAGGACTTTTTCTCCAGGTAAAATTTACCAACTCCTAAGACATCTAGTGCTCAGACTGGCCAGAAACCCAAATTGCACCCCTTGCAACATAATCCTTGTGTTGTGTCAGTGTAGCCTCTGTACATCTTGGGCCTTAGTCTTTCCTCCCATTTGCCTTAGACTTCCAAGTAGTTTGCAGATACTTTATAAGAGACTTAACTGTTCTCTTAAAAAAAACAAACCAAAACCCAGTGGTTTAATGACATTTGTTTGAATGTGTAAAACTCACCTGTATGAAAAGTGTGGCTATAAGAGCAAAATCCTATTCTGGTGAAACTATTTAAAAAAGAAAACAAGGTAGAATATTTCTAAAAATAGTGCTGGTTTTACAAGCATATATTTAATGTTTTATCATGTCCATACAACAGTTACAGTGTGACTCATAGCACAGGCATGTGTTTCCTGATAACACCTCTCTTACAAATGCCAGTGTTCAATATGTCATTGTAATACAATTGGATAGATTATGATGATAATCAAACCAATAATTTATCAAAGCAGAATGGAGGCTCTAAGCATTCGAAGGATGATAAGTAGGGCCCAAAGATATCCTTGATCAGTTTGAGAACTCTTCCTGTAGTTTTGTGATCTGCTTCAGCACCTGTGTGCTATGAATCAGACCTGAGAGAGTGGCACAAGAAATACTTAGAAGCAGATGATGCACATGTAAAACTTTGCATTGTAAAGATTAAGAAGAGGAGCAAGTTTGTTGGCCAGTGGGTTGATCACTGATCTTCTGAAGTAAGCTTTTGGTTTCTTTTCCCAGGTCTGATGTTGACTAACTTTGTTATGTTTTGAATTTTAGCTTTGTAAAGTGCCTTCAAACTTAGTAATAAGTTGTTATTTGTGGTTGCATCCATTACAAGGGAGGTACTTTCCAAACATTTGAGAAACTCATAATTCAAGTGATAAAGGAAAGAAACAGAAAAAAATAAATTACTAAGCCAGACCTGAGTAATACAAGTAACACACCAAGAAAAGGTCTTTAAGAGGAATGGGGCTTGCTGGTGAGACAAGGTTAACTCCTAAGTGTGAAGTAAGAAAGTGAGTATGACAGCATGGAGATGAAGGGCAATATGTGAGGTGCTGGTATCAGCTTTACTTGTGTGGCCAGTCACATCTAGGTTTCAGCTCTGTACTGACTCACAGAAGAAAAGGGGAATCCCATTTGTGTTGCCTTTCTTTCCCTCCTTCTTCCATGACTGATGAATGGGCTGAAGAGGTGTCTGATGCTCCTGCCCTTCACAGGGCCCTGCAGTCTGAATTGGTGGTGAGTGCTGCAGGGAGTCTGGGGGCAGGGAGGGATGGTGCCATTGTGTACATCTAGAGCTTTGGTAGGAATAGACTGTTCATGGCAAGTTGCTCTGTCTAGAGGTGAGAACACAGGGCTCTCTTTCCAAACAGTTCTGTAAGGCAGTATGTGACCTGTAATTATGTTCCTATGCTGTTCTATTAATTTACACTCCTCCTTTACTTCACTGGTGTTCAAGCAGATCCATACTAGGAGACAAATTTACCAGCAGTACTACAGAACAAAGGCCAAGTTTGAAGTAAGTGTTCAGAGGTTTTTGTCACACCTGTTGGAAGTGCAAGTCAGGAAAATGCATTCAAACCATGAACGTGTTACTGCAGATCTAGATTCATTAATAAAACACAAGCTTGCTTGAAGATTGAATCTTTGCAGTTTTCCTTGGTGCAGACCTAAGGTTTGATTTATGTGCATGTGAGGTTCATTTCTCTTCTAAACCAGCTTCCCATTGAGTGAAATTCCCTGTATAAGCATGGTTCTAATAAACCTCCTGTTGCCAGTAAGAGCTGTGTTTTGCATCTGACAAATTGACTATATTGCCTTAAGTTCATATGTGTATGTATATGCCATTTGGAAGTAAGAGCAATGTGAATTAGTGTGTTTAGTAGCTTTGTTTCTTAGGAAAGGTGAAGAAAATCGTGTATTTGGAGTTGCATGCTAGAAATTTCAAATTATTTTGCCTTAAATTTGTGTTTCCTTAGTGAGGATAAACTCCTGTCTCTAGGTTTCTAATTGTGAAAGGTGTTATCTGCCTCTGTCTCAACATCACAGTTGTTCTGACATGTAACGGCAGATGTCCATCCCTGAGTTCACAGGCATGTATCAGAGGGACAGCAACTTTACAAACTTCATAGATATGTCTGTACCTAGTGGAAAGCACAAGGTATGTGTCAGCCCACAGCACGCTGCAGGGAAAAGAGGGCATATTGAAAGATGATTCCACGATACCCCTGTGTCTCCAAGCGTGCCATAGTTGTGCTGTAGTTGGGGTTGAGAAGGTAAGAAAGGCATTAGATGAGACCTGTGCCTCACAGGGCCAGTGTTCTGGCTCAGCAGCACTGGTGCACACAGGCTGGGAAGCTGCTAGAAGCAGCCCCTCACTGCTTCCCCTGTCCCTGCTCTGTTCCTGCTACCGCAGCACTGACCACTTGTGCTGTGTGCCTGCCTGCCCACGGACATGCTATCACCAGTTTGTTTAATCCACTGGAAACAATGTGCTCTCATCTTCTCCTGTAGCAACAAGTTCCAGGAATGTTACCTGTTCTGTAAAGTAGCTTGTTACTGCTAATTTCCCCCTACCTTGAGTGGATGCTTCCCAGTTCCCTTTCAAGGATTTGGTGAGTTTACCTTCGCTCCCTCCATGGTAGGTATAAAACAGAAGCCTCGTTATTGCCTCAGCAGAGCTTGGTTCAGCTGGTAGGTGGCTGCATTCTGTGTGCAGAGGCCCTTTAAATATCTTTCTAGATATTTCTTCCCCTGCTGTGGTTGGTAAAACGGGAATAAACCCCCTGCTGTCGTAAGTACAAGGCAGCCATGAAAGCGGTCCAACAGCCGCAGGAACCCAGCGCAGCCGTAGCACCAGGAGCTGGTGCCCCGGGACCATTCCGCTTCGGTTGCTTTCCCTGGCCCCCGGGAAACAGTCAATGCCCCGCTGCGTGTTCGTCCCCCCATCACCGGCGGTGCATACGGGAGCGGGCCGAGGCCGCCCTTCCCCTCCTTCCCCCCGGAGCTGTTCGTTAACCGGTAGCAGTTTGTTTTCCCGTTGCCGTTCCTCTCCCGCTCCCTTCCCGCCCCCGCCAGCGGGGTAAGGGCCTTTCTCCCCCGTCCGCAGCGACCATTGAACGACTTCTCCATAGTAAATTAGAAGCGGGCGAGCGCCAGGAACGCCTCAGTTTTCCGTGGTGACTTTGGAGGCGAAAGGGCCAGGAAAGGCCAACCCCAGCGCCCCGCTTCATGGCGGAGCCTCCGCCCCCCGTGTCATCGGTGCCCCGAGGCGGGCAGCAGCGGTCCTCTCGCTCCCCCCCACCAAGCAAAGCGCGGACGGCTCCGAGCTCGCCGGCAGAAAAGTTCGCTTTATTTCGGAGGGAGGTGCAGGGTTCCCCCCTGCTTTACACACACACCTTTATAAAATCAGCCAACCCCCCTGGCAAAAATGCAAAGGGGTGGCTGAGAAATAAATAAACTTCTCCCGCCCCCCCCCCGAAAGGCTTCACGGCGAGTAGACACCCCCCTAACCCCAAAACCGGCCAGGGGAAGCTGCAGGAGCGCGTCCCGCCAGCCCCCGGCCGCGGGGCTCAGGCGATCCTGCTGCAGAACTCGTCGAAGTCCCTCTCCATGAAGAGCTCGCTCTCGATCACATCGTCCTCGGAGGGGAAGTACTGCTGGCTCTCCTCCTGCAGCGGGCAGGCAGCCACATTGGTGCCGGTGGGGCACCGGGCGGACGGGCGGGAGGCGGGACGGGCCTCCCCGGTGCACTCCATCAGCGCCCCGCGGGCGTTCTCCAGCACCCCCAGGTAGGAGTCCATGTCCAGCGGGTCCATCTCGCAGTCCGACCCGCCGCTCTCGGTGCCCACCGAGTCCGAGCGCAGGTGCATGAGCTGGTACTTCTCCCGCATCAGGAACTGGTTGGTGTTGCGGGGCGCCCGCATGCCCGGCGCCCGCCGGCCCCGCTCGTCACCGACAAGGCGGTCCGCAGGACGGTCGTTAAGACAGGTACGGGACCTCCAGTCCCCCGGTGGGACCCCAGTCCCAGGCTGGAGCCCCCCAGTGCCCAGTGGGACCTCCCTAATGCCTCTGTTGGACCCTGCGTCCCCCCCCCCCCGGGAGCCCCCATCCCCAGTACAGGAGCTCCAATCTCCCAG